>PVKN010000934.1:0-60429 GCA_004027915.1 Capromys pilorides
GGACTTTTATGTATATTGTATATGATTTATTTAAAGGCCAATTTAGAATTTTGCCAGGTAAACTTATATTTATACATCTAGGGAATATATAAATATATGTATACATAGCAGTGCACTTAAATGTGCATATATAATGATATATGTATTATATAAGCATGTATGTCTCAGCCTATTTTCTGTTGCTGTAGATGGCAGGTGAGATGTACAATTCATACAGAAAAGATTTACTAAGTTCCCGCTTCTAGAGGCTGAATTCCAAGGTCAGCTGGCCCCATTTGACAAGGACCACAGGTTGAGTCATAGCAGTGAGAAAAAACAAGGGCAAGTTGGCCAGTTCGGTGGACAGCAGGCATGGGGAGCAGACCCATTTTGCAACATATCTCAAGAGAACAAGCCCAGCCCCCAGTGCTGTAGTCTGCCTCTGAAGGGTCCTTCCGGACCTCATGAGTGGAAGGCTTGGCCCCTAGAACAGCAGGGTGGAGAGGTGGTGCCTCAGGAGCTGAGTGAGTCATGGGGACCAAGGACACACACGTAACTTAGTGGACAACTGGGAGATGGTGCAAACTGTGAGGAGCATCCTGGTTGGTAGAGCCAGCTCACTGGCAGTGTGGCTCTTAAGGGCTGTCCCTGTATCCAAGCCCCTCTCCTGCTGCCTGACTTTCATAAAGTGAACAATTTTGCTCTGCTCTGCTTCTCTGCCCACATGTTCTTCCTCACCACAGCCCAGCCAGAAGCAACGGAGCTGGAACCTCTGACACCATGAGCGAGAATACATCTGTCTTCCTTTAATAGATTTCCTCAGGCATTTTGTTACAGTGAAGGAAACTTGACTAATAGAGGCTAAGAAAAGCATTGATTGCTATTACCTCTTAAAAGCCACTGCCGCGTGGACAACCAAAATTTAATATTTTTATAGAAATTAAACTACATCAAACCACTACAACATGCTTATAGGTGCATAACATTATAATCATCCTTATCATGATGATATATACATTTGCATATAAATGCACTTGTTTATATATTAAATGAATATAATACAAATTTACATTATATGTAATGGAAAGTATATGTATGCATAATGTTCTTTACAGTATATGATATATGTATTGCAAGTACAACCTGGATAAAATTCTAAGTTGGCATTTTTTCTTTTAGCACTTTAAAAAGTCACAGCCTGCATAATATTATTTCAGTCAATAACCAATTTTATATACAACAGTGATCCCACCACAGTAGAGTGCAGTTGCATAATTCTCGTTGCCTAGTGAATGAAGAATAAGTAAGAGAAAAGGAGACTGCAGGAGAATAAGAGCTGTCTTTGTCACCTGTGGGTTCCTGCAACAAGCATCCAAGATAAAGAAAAATGGTTTATTTAGCACTCCCTCCCCCTTCGTTCTAAAGTTAGAACTAAAAGATTGTGGCTCCGCCTTTGGGCCACTGATGAACGTGGAGGTGGCCCAGCACAGCAGGGGCTCATGTCAGCAAGAGCACCCACTCTACAGTCCAAGAAGCAGAGAGGACAGGGTCCCATAAACCCCTTTGGGAGAACAGCCCAGGATCTCCCACCAGTCCCCACTCCTGGGAGGCCCACTAGACCTTCGAGTGCTGCCCACTGGGAGATCAACATTTGCAAAGGTCTTTTGGGGAATATTCAAATGGTTCCCAGACCATAGTAAGCTTGCCACAAATTCAGTGAATGGCTTCAGAGAATTTGAAGGCATCAGCTAGATATTTAAACAGTTTGAAAACATAGAACCAACAGTGCAATGCTGTCTTTACTAGCTAGACATGTTCATGGGGCACTGTATGCTCAAATCTACAGAAACAAACAAAACAAAACAGAAAACAAGTGCAGCAAACTCCCAAAGACAGTTCTGCCAAGAGGTCCCTCTGGAGGTGCCAGAAGAAGACCTGTCATCACAAGAGGGCACTGCTGCCCCCGGAGACAGTTTGTCCATCAGGACAAGATGTAGGCATGCAAGGCAGTGATGTGGATACTTCTGGCCAGGCATAGACTAAAGCTACTGGGTGAATTTCCATTTTAGTAAATATATTTAAAATGTGGGGAAATTTAAAAATAAAAAAGGTATAAGAAAGAAAATGTTTGTACACCTATATCTTGTGTTTGTATTTTAAGCTAAGTGCTATTACTGTAGAGCCAAAAATGTTTTTAAAAAAACGTTAAGTACAAAAGTTGCGGTGGGCTAAAATTAGCATACTACTAAAGAAAGAAAATTGCATATAAATTTAGGGTGGCCTACGTCTGCAGTGGCTACCAAGCCTGGGAGCTCATGAAAATGTCCCAGGCCTTCGAGCTCACATTTCTACCACTGAGCTATCTCCCTGGCCCAAGACTTCTATTTTTGTCTTTCCATTTTTGTGTTCATTGACATTTTCCCTTTTTATGCTCAATCTCCTGCTAATCCAGTTAATAACTTATTTGCGATATTGTATTTCTTTGTCTATCTTTTTAGTTTGGCTTCTTAATAAAGCTTCTATGTTTTGCTAACGTTTCTCGTTTCTTCATACGTGTCTTCACAATTCCACTAGATCCTGTGAAGTTTATCCTAAGTGCTTTAAAGTTCTGATCTGATAATTCTAACATCTAGGTCATTTCTTATACTCTTCTTATTGCATGTTTTCTGTCATGACATTGAGCTATGTTCTTTTCTGTTTTGTGTTTTTTAATACACAGAATACCAGATACTGAAGTAAGTCATACATGTTTTTAGAAGCTGCTCTTCTCATTTTTTACTTTGTTAGAACCCAAAAATGAAGGATAAGTCAATGTAATCATGTTTAGCTGAATTGCGATGCTGTTATACCTTTAATCAATTCACCATTGGCGTACAATATCTTGACAGGATGAGCATTTACTCTTCAGGAACTGAGATCTCAGTACTAGTGAGGTTCTGAAGATTTGTCTTTGGTTCTTTGAGCCACTGGCTTCTAGATATAAGGAAACCACTTACTGTTGCCCAGCTGGATGGACAGGTTTCTGGTCACTATTCTCTTTCCCATCCAGCCCAGTTCACTGTGTTCTGCTTCTTTTGAGTTTACATTTGGTTCTGCTGCCCCTCTCCCAGGCTCTTAAAGTCTTGGGGAGGGTCTACAATGACTTGAGAATTCTCTTACTATTTCACTGAGATTTCCTGATGCTTAGTTATTTCTTTGTGCTTTTTAGAATTGCATTATATTTTGGTTGTTATGATGGAAGTGATGGTCTCAAAACTTTTAAAATTTAAATCAAAAGCAGCCGACCACTTTGGTTTTGATTGTCATTGTTTTTCTTTGTTAGTATTTTAACTGTTGTTGACGCATGTGTTTGTATAGTTGAAAGTCATATGTGGAAGCAGAATTTATATCTGACCAGTTTATCCTATGGCACGTCTAGGCTCATGGTACATATTTTCCTATCACTGTTCCCAATAATGTCTCTTTAGGGCCATGCTGTCTGGTCACAGCCCCCCAAGATTCATTGCTTTGCATTGTCATTGGCGTTCCTTCTTGAGTATCCCATCTCTTTGGCACTCATTTTCAATTTTGATGGCTGACTTAGGTATGGGATCTTGCTTCTTCTTCTTGCAAACACACGCGTACTCTTCTGGGCAGAGAGGTTGAGTGGACTATGTTGGCTTTGGGCTTCTGAGCCATGCTGTGGTTTCATCACCACAGACCTGCAGAGTTTATACCTGGATCACATCTATCAAGAAATTCATCATAGCATAGATTTGTTAATATTTCTGGAAAGACCTAGGAAACCTTAAAAATGGATTTTTCACCATTTCTGAAAATATTTGAGACCTAGGAAGATGTGTGACAATACTGTATGGCAAGGTGTATGGATGGATGACAAAGAGACAGCCAGGGATAAAGGCTGCTGTGTCTTTGGGGGGGACTCGGAGTCAGGAAGCTCAACATCTGTGGGAAGAGGGAATGGAGAGAGGGCTCCATAGTCAAGGCTTAGGGAGCAGCGAGGGACTTGGAGAAGGTAAAGACAGGCTCGGATGCTGTGGAGTCTGGTGTGGCTGCCTGGCCCAGAGTGGATGGCTCTGAGTGTTTCACCTCAGAAGACACCAGTTACCATAAAACATTAACACCACGCTATTCAGTTCAAGTCATTTCATTTCAAGGCAATGCAAC
The DNA here is from genome assembly GCA_004027915.1 of Capromys pilorides. Taxonomy (NCBI): domain Eukaryota; kingdom Metazoa; phylum Chordata; class Mammalia; order Rodentia; family Capromyidae; genus Capromys; species Capromys pilorides. The sequence continues at coordinate 4,147 of PVKN010000934.1, forward strand.
TCAATTGAATACAATCCAATACATTAAATATGTATTAAGTAGCAACTCTATGTCTAATGCTATAGTAGTCACTGTGATGATTACAGAAAAAGGACTGACAAAATGGCTCTGTTCTCAAGGAGATTGTCAGTGTAATCCTACTATAGAAATAGGGACGTCGCAGCATTCAACTAAAATTATAGAACTAAATGAAAGAACTGGACTCAAAGTCAGATCAGGGCTTTAATTCCAGCTCAGCAACTCAGGGACTGGGCCATTGAATTGCTCTATACCTTACTTTCTTCCTCTGTAAAATGAGATATTATAATAGATCAGTGGTTCTCAGACTTATTGCACTTAATATCTCCTTTTACAACAAATAATTTGCAATGCCTCATTTACCAAGCCAAAATGAAATCTGTGGATATTATAGATACATAATAAAAATCAGAATAATACATAGAGTATATTATAAAGGAGAAACATACAGCAAGCATTTTTAAAAACTAATATGCACCTTGATATGCAAATATTCTTATATAGCTAGACTAAAAAGATGTAATGAAGTGTCAGATAGCTGTACCTGCTTATAATGAGCATATTTAGATTTAAGAGAATGGGATCAGAAGCAGCCTATGTAAGAAGCACATATATACATAGATATGATAGAGCTAAAATGCAGGTAAGAGTAACCAGTAACAGGTCAGACTTATTTGTGTATGAAAAGAGAAAGAGGGAAGTAACTACTTAAAGCAAGGACAGTGTGTCAATTCAAATTACCGGCAGTTGAAGCAGAGAAAATGAGAAAGCATGATATTCTTACAAATAAGCTGAGCCTTATTTATTCTATGTGGTATCAAAACACTACCTACTATCAGGCATGGGCTGAGGAAGTGAAGAAGCCTCACGGAACACATAAGTCCTCTGTGAGATACCACTGGCTGTCTAGGCGTGGCTGTGGCTCCCAGGTGTGTGGGCAGGACGCTCACAGTATGTGTAGGATTTGGTGTAGTTGCTTGTTGTATATGACCACCTAGCATTACAGGGCTTTGAGCCACACTGCTATCTTCCCAATACACACCCACAGTGCTGTAAAGCAGGATCTCCAGATTCCTGGCCATGAACTGGTATATAACCCATTGGGAACCAGGCCACAGGAAGTGAACAGTGGCCAAATAATGCTTCATCTGTTTTTATAGCTGTTCCCTGTTGCTTGGATTGCCTGAGCTCTACCTCCTGTTAGGTCGTTAGACCAGTAGCAGCATTAGTTTTCTCAAGGGCCTGCAAACTCTATCATCAACGGGGCATCTGAAGGCCTTAGGTTACTTGCTCCTTTGAATCAGTTGGAAACCACTCCTCACTGGGTCCTGGTCCATGGAAGAATTGGCTTCCATGAACATGTCCCTGTTGCCACAAAATTTGGGAAACACTACTAAGTAATTATAATTATTCCAACCAAAAGTAACCCTGTGAACTTTCAAAACCCTTCTGCATTTCATAGGGCTTTAATCTGATTGAAGTTCTAGCCATTGACCAATCTAATAATTCATAGTCAAACACATGTGACTGACCAGGAAGCCAGGGGCATAATGGAGAAGACTGATGAGGCCAGAGAACCTTGGGTGGGGGAGAAGGGCTTGAGGTGGTCCGGAAGGATGAATAGCAGGTGGTTAACAAGATCGAAATGAAGTGTTGATAAATGGGGTGGGCACGATGGCTGGGAGGATCTGTACAATACGGAGGTATCAACACACTGATATTCCCTGGCCTTCTCTGCCGCTGACTCCAATGTGCAGGCCCCATATTATGCCTATGGATTCATTACAGAAGATCCCAACTTTAGACAGGTTCTATGATCAGAGCAATTAGTGTATGCATAACCTCCATTATTTATCATGTATTTGTGGTGAGAAGATTTCAAATCCTTGTTAGCTAGTTTGAAATATACAGTACATTATTATTTTGAATTTTCATTTTTGTTAGTGTATTCTTGCAGAAAATAATGATTACATTCATCATGAGAAGTTGGCACATATGTGTGGCATGTTAATTGTTTTCTCATTTTCTTTCTTCCCTTTCTGCTTGATGTTTCTTGATCCAATGAAGTTGAAATCACAGTGTCATTACCAAACAGGAAACCTGTCACCAAACAATGCTGCCGCAATAGTCTTAAACATCCAGGATCAAGAGGTAGATACTTTTTTTTTTTTCTTTGTAAATTTCCCAGTCTGTGGTATTCAGTTATGGCAATAGAAAATGGATTAAGACAACCAGCCCTCTGGAGCAAGTTAGAAGACTTCACCTGTGCCTTTGCCTCAGCTATTCCAGATAGGATTAAAAGCACAGAGCCCTTCTCTCTTGACTGTGTGACAGATGAAGGTAGCAGTCATACTCGGAGAAACTGGGTTGTATTCTTGAGTGTCCAAGTGGCTCTGGAAATTCGCTCGTCACTGTGGGAATTTAAACAGAGAATGAGAAAGGGAAGGGATTTTCACATGGAGTCTGCTTGGTAGACATTCTGGGCTCTGGTTGTGGGGCGGAGGGTTGGTGAAATAGAGCTGCTGTGTAGGAACCTGGTTGTCACAGGAGCTGCTGAGTCCCAAGGTCCTTTCAAGTCGAACAACTGGCCCATGAAGTTAAAGTTTGGGGAGATGTTGAATTTCTTCATCTTGACAATGTCATAAGCAGCAATCATGGACAGACCGAGCTTCTGCATAAGGTAAGCTGCAGTTAGTGGCTAATGTCAGCCAAGCACCGCTCCAACATGCCAATTTTTGCCCCGGGCTTCATCTATAAAAGAAATGGCTTTGGGAAAAAACTGGGACAGGTTTTGGCTTCAGTGATCTGAGATGGGGATCTGCTTGTGTTTAAATGCTCCTGTATTCTCGAAGAGGTTGGGCGAATTGGGGGTGGCAGGGTGCAGTCTTAGTCCATCTTCCTCACGATTTCCCTGCTTCTCCTATAGTTTGACTACGCCTTACCTTTGTATATATTTTGGCTTCCATTGTCTCAAAGAAAGATGCCAAAATCGTGGGCTCACTCTTTTCCCCTAAAGTTCAACTGTGCTGAATGGTGTACTACCGTTTCAGGGAGTGTCACCTCAAATGCAATGCTTAAGGTTGGTTTCTTTCCTTTTAGAAGTTGTATAAAGCTGTAAGTGTGGAGAGGAAGAACACCCGATAGAATTCATTTGATTACGAAAAGAAGAAAGCTGTTCCATTTATGCTTGCAGTACCAAGCTGTGAGCTGGAATTTATTACAAAAATGTAAAGCCTTAAATTATTAATAAATAGCCATTTTGCCCACCTTCTGAACCAGGCAGGCTCCCCTCGCCCTTTGCTCTCTCTCCCCCAGTGGCATCTCCCTTCTCTCTCGGTGCCTCAACACTCTCTGTTCCTTTGCACCACTTTGCTTTGCTTGCACTGGCCCCTCAGGTACCTGCTTTGGGCTTGGGAGGTCATTCAAGTTCACTTCTGTGCTCAGTATCCTCTATGTCTTTTCTGTGGACAACTCTTACAAAGTACACAGCACACCCTGAGTCATGGAAAAGGATTGGATAAGGGTACTTTGTGCAAGGTGTGAGCAGGGCTTGGAAATCAGAAGGAACGGGGTGAGCAGCATGGAGCAGCATGGAGTGGCTAAGTGCAAGGTCTTCATTGCTGGTGAGGTTGCATCATCAAGGAGAAAAGCCCCCGGCGGCACATGGGAGAATTTGGCTGTGGAGAGGGGGTGGCTAGAGAAGCAGCAGCCGCCAAGAGCACAGTCTCTGGACACCAAAAAAACCTTCTGAAGCAGAGAAATAACCAGAAGTCAGAAAGAAATGGCTCCACCTGTGCAGCAGGAGTAGCCCAGCGAGGCCTAATCTGTACCCAGAACACTTGCTGGAAGGGGTTTCTAGAAAGTACAGCAACTCCACATGGAAAGAAAATGAATGGAAGGAGAAAACCAGTCTTGGGGTCCACCGTACTGCTAGACCTCCACTCAAAGCCCACTTTCAAGATAAACAGTGCTCTCGCCCTCTCCCCCTCCAAGCCTTTGCTCAAAGGCCTCTTCTAGGAGGCCTTCCTTTCTCTCAATAGTTGTCCCCCCACCCTCTCTTCTGTTTCCTTATTCTAGCTTTATCTCAGTCACTCTTCTCTCATTTCTGGGACAAATACCCGACACTCAAAATAAAAGAAGGAAAGGTTTATTTAGCTCAGAGCTACTGGAGCTTTCAGTCCATACTCGGCCAGCTCCAAAGCAGAGTGGCACATGGCAGAGGGCAGCAGTTCATGGTGGCTGCAAAGAGCAGAGGGAGGAGCAGCAGCAACAATGGCAACAGAGAGGACATCTCTTTCTCTCTGTTTCGCTTATGTCTCATTCATGCTCTTCACCCCAGATTGTGTGGAACACTCACACCTATAATCCCAGCAGTACTCAGACCCATAATCCCAGCCTTGGATCATGAATTAATCAAACTGTAGAACTGCACCTCAACGACTCCATGAGGCTTTGAGGGAACAAATACACACAGACCATGACAAGCTGCTTCATGGCTCTTGACTCTCAACCAGAAGTGCAAGCCTGTACTTATTCATTTATTATTTTCTCCCCCCAAGAAAGCATCACCTGGATGAACAGGTATTTTCTCCCAGTCACGCTGCCTTCACCATTTGATTCTCAGCAAGTATTTGTCGAAAGAGCATTGAATACAAAAACAAGAGAAAGAGATTGAGCAGACGATAAAGGGCTATCATAAGACACCAGAAACGTTGTGTTCTTTTGTCAGATGTGATGTTGCGGAGGAATTGGGCTGTGAAAAATGTTATCCTGCCTGGAATTACAAAGGAAGCTGTCTGGCTGTGGCTGAAAAGACCGCCTAGAATGAGAAGCTATGTGGTTTGAGTGTTTCCAAAGTTTCATGTGATGGAAACTTCACCCCTCACGTCCTGTTAATGGTGTTGAGGAGGAAACCTTGGGTGACGATGGGATCACGGGGCCTCCACCTTTACCAAGAGCTTAATCCACCCATGGAATGGAGAACTCGTGGCCTGTTGCAGAAGTAGCTTTGTTATCAAGGCAAACTCTCTGCAGCATGCCTGCTCATGGTGGCCATGTGACGCCCCTGCCATAGTGTGGTCCTTCAAGAAGACACAGATACTGATGGCAAGCTTTTGGATTTAGCCTCAAGAGCTATAATAATTGCTTTGCTTTTAAAATTGTCTTGGGTATTCAGTTATAACATCAGAAAATATACTCAGGTAGAGAGAAATGAGGGCCAGCGGGTCAGCAAGGAAGTTGGTTCCCAGTCAGCTGAGTGGCGCGTTTTGCTCCCCAGCCAGACTCCTGAGGGTATCAGTGGACCGGGAGGGTGGCAAGCTTGGCAGCGTCAAAAGAAAAGCCTCTGTGTCCTGAGAAGCCATGTATCTATTTGGGGAAGTTAGAATCTGTGGTGTGGAGGACATATGTAGAGTACACTGAGCAGAAATGAACCTGGTAGGAAGGTGTGGGTCCCCCAGGTACCTCAAGAGAAAGAAGCCCACCGGGCTCTGGAAGATCAGACCCCAAATATGTCCTGGAAGGCATGAGGAAGACACCAGTGGGAAATTCTAGGCAGCTAGAAACGCTGGACAGCTGCACAATCTCTCGTGGCCAGCGGGAAATCTCTGGCAGGATTCCTGCAGGAACTCCAACCCACTCTTTCTCTTTTCCAAAGTGTGGCAGCAACAACTCTAGAATTTAAATGCAGCAGTTTTCTGAGTCCTGTTAGCCTCTCTACTCAACAGGCAATTCTGCTAGCACATCTTCCTTCCTGAAACATCTTTCCTTGACCTTTGTTTTCCCCTCTGGCTTGTCTTCTTTCTCAGTTTGAGATTATATCCTCTATTTTACTTTATTTATCTATTTTTTTTTTTGAGACAGAGTCACACTACATAGTTTGTGCTGGCCTTGAACTCACTTTTGTAGCTCCCAGGCTGGTCTCAAACTTGCAGCGATCCTCCTGTCCCCAGTGCTGGGATTACAGGTGTGTGAAACCACCACACCTGGTTTCTACTTTGCAATTTCTGTGTATTCTCTGCTTCTCACAAATCATGGTTCCCTCCATTCATTACTTCTATGAAAAAAGACACCACCACCACCACCACCACACCACATCACTGACTTTCTGCATTTGAAGAGGTTTGGCCAACAGCTCCTCAGCATGAGAAAGTCCTGAAATCAAATCATCTCTCTCTCCTTAAAGGACAAATTTATGTGTGAAGGACCAGTCCAGATGCCACTTGGAGATATTTATGAGGTGCATGTGTACATTGGAGGCTTTGAGTCCGGTAAGAGGGCTTCATCCAGTAGACAGGAGGCCTGGGGAGAAGAACAGCAAGGCTTGGGAAGCCTGGACTCTGCCTCTGAGTCTTCAGACTTGAGGCTGCAGCGCCAAGCCTCCCTGCATTGGCAGCCTGCTCATCTGCTCCGCAGACTTCAGACTTGTCAACCTGCACCACCGTGTGAGCCAATGCCTGAAATAAAGCTCTCTCTTAAAATAAGTCCATGCATTCTATCCACGCCTCCTCTAATTGCTCCTGCTGGCCCTGCTGTTTCTGGTGTGCTGACATCGTCTACCTAGTGACTTAGTTCATCCTTCCCCCTCGTCTACTGTCTCTGGCATCTCATTGTCACTGGCTCTTGTCAGAGCTGAGTTTATTTAAAACCTTCTCTTTTCTCTTTCCATCACGATTTTCTATAAAAGTCACTCCCTTCTCTGACTGGCTCGGCAACTTCACCTTCTTGATGAGCCTCCCTGTACTATCTCGTGTCTCCTTCAACCCACAGAGTAGTGATTTTTCTAAAAAAGTAAACCTGGCCTAGTTATTTCTCTAAAACTGTCTCCACTTGGTCCCTGTGTGAAAATAGATATTGATTCATGCTGATTCCAGGGAGCCAGATGATCCAGCTCTGGCTCTCCTGTCTTCCCATCTGTGGCTCCACCTAACATGTTCTACTTCTTAAACAATCCATGATCGACCCGCCATGTCCAGGAGTCTTTGCGCCTGCTCTCTCCTTGTCCTGGAGCTCAGCCTGCCCATATATTGTCTTCCCCTCCCTCTTACTCAGCACTGAAGTATTTCCTTCAGGACGCTTTCTTCTGATCCCTCCACCAAATGACCACTTCCACCACTCTTGTCACAGTATTTTGTTGCCTATTTCATAATCAGTGTGTCTCCTTCTAAGTTTTAATTGGATCTTGTCCATTGCCTATTGTATCCCTGGTATCTAGACCGGAAGTATTCATACATTTGTATTGAGTGAATTATCATATAAATAATTTTTACCTATTTTTTGCTGTTACTACTTGTTTAAAAATCTGTACAAAGTAGAGGATATTCAGTGTCTTATTAATTTCATTTCCAATCTCTGCCTTTAGTCACCTTTAGCTGTGCTGCAGATACTAATATTCACCTATGTTCAATACCTTGCAGTGTCTGGGTTAGTCTAGGCCTTCTGGAAATGATGATTGCCTCCTCAGACATGTTATTCTCGCCAGATGACCCTACTGGTCACTTCCTATCTTGGTCTGTTCTCCTTTATGGTAGTTCTCATCATGTTGCCTCTGTTTGGGAAAAGGTCTCCTTTTCCTCTCTCCTCTGCCTTCATTTCTGTTGTTAGGGAAACTATTCTTCCCTGGTTTGAAGGGAAAAGCACCACAGATAGAAGATCTTGATCAATTTAGTTCTATTTCAGTGTTATTATCTTTGTCTATACACAGAATTAATAGCACACACATTATCATCTTTATAGCTTCTTCTTTTACTTACAGCATGTGCTGGGGTTGCCTCTTAGCACTGCGTAAGTGCTGGTTTATTTCATCATTGCAGCAAACCCTGCTTAAGAGACCACTGAGAGGTAGTTAAGTGACTTCTGCATTCCCCAGAGCTGGGGCTGGCAGCACTGGCTTCACCACAGCAGCTTGATTCCCTGTCCATGCTCCCAACCACATCTCTCAGGCCTAATGAAAAGTCAAAGTCAAATCATGCATGAAAGTGCTCAGCGCAGAATGCCCCTCCTGGATGCACTGAGTGGGTGTTGTGGGGTGAGCGGGTTGGAGAGTGATTCCGCCCTTGAGAACCTGCTTGACATTGACTAGATTACTTAACTAAGCTTTAATCACCCCATCTGAAAAGCCAGCATATTACTAGTATTTATCTCATAGAATTATTCTACAGGTTGAAACTAAAGGAACATAAAGAATGCTACTAGAATAGTGCCGGGCACATGGAAAAATCTTTATAGTTGTGCATTTTTATTATAGATCATAAAATCAGCATTATTATGATCACCTTCGGCTACATATTACAGTTATTTGTGTCCTCAGCTTTAATCCTCCGTCTGAGATTGCAGTCTTTCTGTTCATGGTGTATGTTTTAGATCGTTGGACTCAGGATGTTCTGTCTGTTCAGTGAATGAGGAGATCGATGATCTTCCCATTCCAGTTCCCATAAAGCATGACAGGAGGATCGGTGAGTTGAAAGGATGTTGGGATTTGGGTCCTTAAGAGTCCCCAAAGAGGGATGCTATGATGGCTATGGTGACAGCAATGGAAAATACCCCTGGCAGCTTTCCCCCTTTCCCATCTGCTGCTCCTCTTCAAGTGTTTATGGGAGAGTTTCTGGCTTCCTGTGCTGTTGAGGCAGGATGGGTAATGTCCATCATAGGATGGGGCCTAAGAAGGGTAGGCTGCTCCTGGACTGGAAAGATTTTCTTAGTCTTTCTTCAGATTCTACAGGATCTTGTGGCACCTCCATTAATTACATATAGCATGATACAAAGGGAATATAGAAACAGGAAGGAATTCTGGGATAAACAGGAGTCCTGCAGAGACCTAGTTGATGCTCAGTAACGTACGACAGTGACTTGAGGTGTACCACATAATTGCAGGGCTTCTTCTCACTTCTTATTTGTCAAATGAGTTGGATAGGAGGTCCTACATGAGTGTACTTGGAGAATTTTTAACAGCATCTTTGAGTTTTCACTGTGGCCCTTGCCCTCAGTGTAAGTATCAGGATGATTGTTTCTCTCACTCCCAACATGGAGACAAACCCTGTAGAGAACCGAGCTGCTATCAGAAAATGGGGGGAGAAAGCCATCCACTGGTCTGGCCATTCTTAAATGCTCTCTGCTTCCAGGGTTCTTGCTCTATCTGTGCAATTGCAGCACTATGATTGGTACGATGTTTGTTGTGTCATACCACTCACCTTTTTTACTTAAATATATATGGAAAGGAAACCGTACATCATTACTGTAAATGGAAATCCAATATCACTTTCTATAATTGGAAAGCAGAAAAGAAATACAATGAAAACTCAACAATGTTATTAAATCCTAGCCAGGCAGTGCTCCTTGCCAAAGTTCTAAGCCTGAGGCTGTCATCTACTGCTTGAAAAGGTAAATTAGCAGATATTAGAAAGATATTAACTAAGAACGTGAACCCAGCTGAGACTGGAAGGATTGCAAGATAATTGAAAAGGAGATAAGTTTCTCACCGTGGATTAAGTGTAGCACAATGCTATATTCATTCTTGCCTACAATGATCTCTGCTGCCCTACATTTTGGAAAAAATAGTGACTTTAGTCCAACTTTCTTGTTTTACCGATGATGACGCTGGCATCCAAGTGGATTGATTGTATCTCTTGGTTGCACTTCAGAGGAGCCTTACAGATCAAGTTTTGCCATGATGTTCTGTCACCTAAGGGTTACACGTCATCACCACTACCACCATACAAGTGGCTCGTGTGGATGTCCTAACTCACTGAACATTGTTACTTTCTGAGCATATTTGTGTATATTATTCACTCCTTCTCCATGGCAGCCCAGGAGATGGTCAGGCCCTGTCTTTTGGCCACATATAGATGTGGAGTCAAAGGTCTCAGGAAGTGACCTAATAGTTGGAGTCCGATAGCTGGCAGGGGGGCAAAGCCGAGCCCTGTCACCAGCTCTTCCTTATGTTTCTGCTAGGTCATTCAGCCTCTCCGAGAGGCTGGCTTGATCTTGTTTTATCTCTGTCTGCTTTGTGATTGAAATTTATATAACACACACTGACTGTGTTCTCTGAGGAGAAGATGATGTGGCCCCTCTACATGGTTTGAATTTTCAAGCTTACCTCCTCATTATTTTCTCTCAGGCACCTATGAAAGGAAAATAAACTTTCCAGTGAAATACACTTGCTTCAACCAAATGCCCTGTTGTGCACAGGACATGGTGCAACAATATCCAGGGTATGAATAAAACTTGCTGTCACCAAGACAGAGGGGCTGAGTGGCCACACTGTGCAGCTGGGGCCGGCGAGTGACAGAAGTGGAGCAGCAGTGTCCCACTCTTCCTCATGCATTGTGTTTCTGCTAACATCTTGCAGTGACATTCACTTTTTATGCAATGTGTCTTGCACATTCCGGACTTCTTAGTATGGAGCTAAGTAGCTGCAGCCTGTCTTCGGTGCTTTCCCTGAGAACTACCTGATAAAGTCTGAGCTAATTAGCCTGGCATTCAAGTCCTTCCACAGTGTGCCTGAGTAATTGCTCTGGGCTGCATCGGGATGACCTCCCAAACTCCCCCACTGCCTCCTCCTCGACCTTCCGCTGCCTTCCAGAGCTAACACAAGCTCTGCTCCCCAGAGCACTCCCAGGGATTTTGCAGCCTTCAGTTTATCTCCTGATTTGGGAGGAAATCAAGTGGGGCTCTCCTCATCTCTTCTACTTCAGCCTGTTATTTGTATGGATGGCCTTAGGTATTGAGGAGATGGTTACCTGGTTGCCCAAGAAAGCTGGCACTTGGTTGCCTAAAGGTGTGCTCTGTGTGCATTCTTGCCTTCTCTGTGCTGTGCATGGGGAAGGAGCTTGACACATGCATGACTGGAAATGACAGTGATGCTCTCAAGAATAAGGCAAAAGAGGTTAAAGTTATATTTATTTCACTTGCCCTGGCTCTTGGCTCCACCCACCCCATCTTTTCTGACCTGTAGGACCCAGCTTTTCTCTGCCCCAGAATGGAAAGAGAGGCTTTGCTCACGGACTGATTTTCCCAACATTTGTTCTTCACAAAGTCTGGATTCCTTTCTGTCACAGCCAGAAAGGAAATAGCTGAGAGCTTCAGGCTGCCTCTTTCCTCTTCCATTCTCTCTCAGGCTTCCCCACTTCTTTTTGCTTTTCTTTCTCTGGGCTTGGCTAGAAGCTCTGCTCCTTATAGGTTTGAAGGCGCAGAGAGATGAATTGCCACGTGGTTTGAGAGGTCCAGGAGGAGACTGCAAGTGAGCCCCGGAAGCCTTGGTGGAAACAGGGTCTCAGCCTGGGCTGTGATTGTCATGGAGGCCTGTTGTCATGTGACTGTAGTTGGCAAAGGGAGTGCGGGGAGAGAGGGAACAGAGAGGAGGGGGAGAGAGAGACAGAGAGACAGAGAGAGACAGAGAGACAGAGAGACAGAGAGACTAGAGGAAAAAGGTGAGAAAAAAAGAGAAGAAGGAGGCAGCAAGAGAGAAGATGCCAGAAGGAAAAGGGAGGAAGGAAAAGGGAGAAACAGATAGAAGGCAGTTTCCTAGAAGGAGGAAGAGTGCTTTGGGATAGACATCGGAGCTGGAGCTGGGTGGATCATAAGGAACATTGTGGAAGGGGAAGGCAGACATGGAGCAAGAGAAAGATAAAGTTAAATGAGACCACGGTCCTTCCCCATCACCACCAGTTTTCTGACCACTCCCAGCATGGACTGCTGGGCTTAATGAGACCAATGCTGGGGAGAGATGAGGGGAAGAGACAAGAGGACAGAGGAAGCAGAAGAGAAGATAAAAGAGAAGGCTGAGCCGAAGCGAGCGAGCTAGGCGCTGGGCTGGGAGGGGACCGAGCTCTCCTCTCAGAGTAATCCTTAATTATTGCCTGATGTTTTCCATCTCTATCTGCTCTTTGATCTCCTGTGTTACACATTAAATATGAGCAACCAAATGCCGGCAACTCGTGTTTAAGAACTTGATGAGGGAGACTTCAAAGTGAGGAGAGGAACAAAAGCGGGAGGCGAGCGTGGCCTTCTGCGGCACTGGCTCACCATTCCACTTAGGTTAAATGAGACCATGGTCCTTCTCCATCACTGCCAGCTTTCTGACCACTCCCAGCATGGACAGCTGGGCTTAATGAGACCAATGCTTGACTGGTTGCCCACCACGGACCCTCTTCTACCACTGCAGCCCTTCCCAAGGTTCACCTTGAACCTCCCCGCTGGGGACCCTTTAGGGGGCCTGGCCTCTGCAGTCCCTAGAGTCCCTGAAGAGTTGGACTAGGTGGGCTGAGGCCCATCCTCTTGGGCCCAGGACTGCTGAGCTCCTGTGACATCCCTCCCCTCCCCTGAGCTACAGGAGCCACCACTGAGTCCCTCCCACTGCTCCCTCTCCAAATTTCCCTCCAGGTGCCCGAAGTCCCAGAGGCCATGGTGTCTGTGAGTCCAGAGTTAGCTGCAGGGTTTGATCTTCCAAGAACAGTGACCTAGTTACCCTCCAGTCTATCCCTCCTGGGGTTGCCATTTTCCTCTTATTAATTGCAGGGGCCAGACTCAACTAGACCCTGGTCACCTCCTCTCCAGCCCGGGGAGCTCCCCTGTGTGCCACCTTTGGGAGGTGCTCTCTGCACATGCGTGGGCCCCAGGAAGGAAGGCCTGACCCCCTCTGAGCCACTGGCACTGACCTGCACAGGGCCTTCTCTGCCCCAGTCCCCCCTACCTTTCCTTCTCCAGAGCGTTGGACCATGTCCACCATGCCTTCGAGAAGTCAGTACCTGGGAGGTGCCCGTAGGATTCTTCACACCATGGAGACAGTAAATGAGAACACAGGATGGGCTTTCTATTAGAGATGCTTAGATTTGGGGGTTTCCTTTATTTTGCAACATTTGTGTAGACATCGTGAAATATCTTGGGAAAGCCAAGCCTAAATATCAACTTCATTTACATTTCATTTACACTTTATATACATAGCCTGATGGTAATTTTGCACACTATTTTTAATAATTTTGTGCATGAGAAATTTTTATGGTGTGGCATGTTTTCCACTAGTGGTATGTCAGCACTCAGTGAGTTTTGGAGTTTAAAGCACTTTGGATTTTGGAGTTTCAGATAAGCCATAGTCAGCCTGCACTGACATCATAAAAAGCCAAGTCTACAGAGAAGGTAGCAACTCACACAAAGGAAGACAGTCTAGGACTCCATTGCTGGTTTTGTGTTCAAAAGGATGTGGACCTGCTGGTGACCCTTAAACTTTGTCCCAAAGGAAACACCTATTGTCAGTGGTCTTCGGTGTGTGGAGGGGGACGTGCCTGTGAATCTTGGCATCCATAGTTTTCCCTTTCACCATCCACCAGAGTCCTGTGTGGTCCTGGTGAGGGGTCGAGACCCATGGCATGGGCCAGAGGAGCGAAGATTAAGTCCAAAGCTCACAGCTGGGTTGGGCACAGTGCAAAGCTATGAACAGACTGAGTATACTCTCTGGAGCAGCTGAAGAGCATGGAGCCTGGCTGCTTCTGCCCTGGCGCAGGGCCTCATCCCAAGGCCCTGTCCCCTAAGCACCATTTGAGTCCCCTCCCCATCTGCAGACATGTCTGAATGGCAGAGCAAGCCACCCAGTGCCAGGTCCTCTGCAGGGTGCCAACAATGACAGATGTTGTTTTACAGAACGGAGTCCTAGAGATAAGACACACGTAATCTGTCAGGGCCTTGGGGTGGAAAGCCAGGGCAGGCCAAGGGGAGGAAGGAGACTCTTGAGTGTATTTTTCCAGCTGACTAGGTTGGAAAGACCTGGGTGGAACTCAAGCCTTTTCTTGGCATTTTGGTAGCTTCCAGGTTGTAGCCATCTCACCTTAGTCTCTGGGATCACTGCCACACTGATGATTCTTCCCAAGCCAGGTGGACCCCTAGATATTCTTTTCTCAGGGGTGGGGGGGCAGGACATAATAATGATGCTTCCAGGCCATCCTAAAGACCTCTGACAAGTGGTCATGCTAGTGGAGACAAAGAGAGATGCAATATGGGATCCTGCTCTGAATGACACAAGAAATGGAGTTTGGAAAGTCCTTGGAGTTTGGAAAGTCTGAGACTGAATTGCCCCTGAGTACAGCGTGGTGTTGAAGGGCAGGCTCCTCCAGGCCAGGCTTCGCAGCTTGTTGCTTGCATTGGTGAAGTGGGAGGTCTCTACAGACTGCACTGTGATAGCCACTTTCCCGCTCTGATGCAAAGTAGCTGAAGCTCAAAACACAGAGGAGCGCTCAGGGCTTCAGAGCGTGCATCGCATGGCGACGCAGCTATGAAGCAGAAAGAGTGCGCTAGAAGGGAATGGTGAAAGTGGGCTGCTCTCCACGGGACAGCTGGGATGCAAGGAGAGAAAAGAGGAGCCAGGGACAGCAAACACATAGCTCTTCCCAGCAAGCCCTGCTTCCTAGCAGCACACTCATTTAGGGACTCAGCATAAAGTAATTCACTGATGAGATCACAAGCACCCTCGTGGTTCAGTCACTCAAAAGTGCCACCTCTGAGCACATGAGACTATGGGAAGACACTTTAGATCTACACCACAGCATACGCCATCACCTTATTGTGAGCACTGAAGTGACAGGACAGGTCCTGATGCTTACTTTTCTGTCAATATCATATATTTTGTGTCATTCTTTCATTTGGCTATCCCAAAGAGCGGTAACTCCAAGAGTAGTAGGTTTATCATGCCAGCCTTCTTTCATGGAGAGAGAAAGAGAAATTTCCTCAGCTTGTACATGAAGAAATCCCATCTTTGGTCACCTTTCCCATGATGCCAGGTTGGCAGGGAAGAAGAGTGTTCAGTCTTCATATTTGTCATTACCGTTGGTTTCATTCATAATTATTTCTAGTTCTCTCTTGGACCTAGCCTAGGGTTGCAGTAAATCTTATTTATGGCCATGTGAATCATTGTGTTTCATAATACATGGGGAGAAGTCATATATGCTATTTCTTAGTGAAGTTATAAAATCTGGGGGCCAGGACACTTCCTTCTGCTAAACTAGCTGTGTAAGCCTAAGGTGGCATGAAGTCTCTATCAGCCTGGGTCCCCAAGGAACCATACTGAGCAGAGCCCCATAACAAACCCTCTCAATAGCCTGGAGGATCAGTGGGAACCAGCCTTGGGTGTGCTGACCCATTGGGTGTGGGCTACTTGTTAACACAGCACAACTAGGAACGACCTGGTGGATTTGCTGCAGATTAAGTTAGTGTGTCTAGAACGCTTAGCTGTCCTTCTTCTGGGGCTGGCTTCCCTGCTTTAGGAAGAGCCCAATTAGCTGGAAAGAAATCAACAATCCACTGCTGCTCTCTGGCTGCCCTCTGTCATCAGCACAGGTCTGTTTTACTTCTTAGTGGTTGGCACTGAGCTCGGGGAGAAGCTGGGCACAGAGGAAGGATGTCGGTGTGTTTGCTCTTGTTTCTCATTGCATTGCTGTGACCACAAGCCTAAAATCCTCCTTCACTAAGGACTCCACGAAGTACCTCGCATGAGCTGCCAACAATTGAGGATGGAGTGGGGAGATCGAGTTTCAAATACTTCAGTCACAATCATGGTGGGTTTTGCTAGTCCTTGAGGCCTTGCTTGGCTGGGGCTACCCCTTCTTCAGAACTTGACCTAAGTCTGAGGGACACAGCATGGGGTTGAGAATCTGAGATTCCTTCCTGAGGCATGAGGCCTAGAACAGGCTTCCTCACATCCTCACATCCAAGAGAAGAGAAGTGAGGCCTAGAAAGGAACAGGTGGACCCAGAGTCCAGCTCGGCTCATTCTCTGAAAGCCAGGCTCAGGTGCCTACCTCTCAGGGCCTGGTGGGAGGACAATGACAGGGCCCTTTGTTCACAAGTAGGAAGAATTTCACAAGCATGGCTGCAGAAGCTTAACCAAGTAGGAGCCTGTGCACTCGGCCCAGGCTCAACTGAAATGGGCTGTGCTGCATGGGCAGGAGACTTCACACGGACAGAGGAGGAAGTCTCCTGCAGGCCCCAGACCATTTTGGGGTGATGGCTCAGCTCTCTGGCCAACATTGGTGTTTATCCCCCACAGGGTAGGCTGCCTTTCTCTCTCCTGTGGTGAGATAGTTCATGAAGATTCGGAGGACAGAGTTGGTCATGAATCTGCCACATCAGACATGACTTCTCGCACTGACTTAAATTTTCTTGGAGCTTGTGGGGGAAACTTGGCCTGCATGGAGGAAGAAAGACCCAGATTTAGGGGCTTATTTAGATGTCCCATTGTCTCATTACTTTTCCTTGCCTGTGTTCTGGCTTCCCTGCCGCTCAGGGCCACAAGGGCTGACTTTGCCTGGCTTGGTCTCTGTCCCCTTTCTGTGCACAGGTAAAGATGGAAAGGGGTCAGTCAATCCCTGTGACATGAGGCAGTCACTGAAAATACAGAGCCAGACAAGCTGGCAGTGGGATCTCCTTCCCCTCTTCCCTCACTCCCACCTAAGTAAGGATGGGACCCACTTGGGAATCAGTGCTGCTTGTGCAAAGTATCAAGTGATTCCTTCCAGAGAGCTTGCTTTTTTACAAGGGATTAAACTGCCCTGCTTGATCTAGTCAATCACCAGCCACCAAATATTTACTAGACACCTGCAATTCATGCATTCAAGACAAATAAGCAATTTTTTAGACCAGGAAGTTGCTTTTCAATTCATGTCATAAAAGTGTGTTGCAGACTTAGGGGTAGAAAACTATTCACTGGCTGCTCAGGACTTAGTCTGCCTCCTTCAGAGACAGGCACTCAGCACTCTGATGATCCGGTGTCATTCTGTCTATGGGCAAAGCAGGGGACATCCAGGGATGTGGGGAGGGACTGGACAGATCTGAAGGTGTCACTCTTGCACCTCTGAAGACCCAGTGTCCAACCCCCACCATCACCACCACCCTGCGATGGCCTCCCTGGAGTCCACAGTGCCACAAGCTAATGCGCACAGCTTCTCCCTCCCCATCTTCTTCCCCTTTAACTGGAATGCTAATTTAAGTCTCTAATAGCGCCTCAGGGCACCGAGGTGAGGGAGGAGAGGGTGTATTTAGGCTCATACTTGCCAGCCTGTCTTCTCCAGTGACAGCAGCACTGATGGCATTGTTGATGAAAGCCACTGTTTTCTCCGCCCAACAAGAGCAAAGTGCAGTTTGCTGCGTGTCTCCCTGGAGCCCAGCCTGCCTGCTGCTCTTGGTTCTGGCCAGCCCCCCCATGTCCTCTCACCCACTCCAGCTGGCTTCCATTTGGTCCTAGCAGCACATGCATATTCATGTCAAGCAGACAGCAAGCACCCTCCTCAGAAGGGCTAGAATCTTGGGCATATATTAATCGCTGTTGCCAGTTCTCTGTGTAACACCATGCAGAGGGCTCTGGGTGGGAAGGCTGCAATGTCACTGGCAACAATGGGGTTAGCAGAGTGGAAAAGAACAATAGCACACCGTGAATGAGGAGAGCTGCTTCAGTGGCCTGAGCACAGGGGCAGGGAGCGACACCAGCAACACCCACAGCTTGGCCCAGAAATGCACCATGAGCTTGGTGCCTTGTGACCTCTGTCACTAGACGCAAGGACAGCATCTGAAAACCCTTTCTCTGTGCCCACAACCCATCCTTTCTGGGCACTGGCTCTCTGAGGCAGCTCTCTCCTGAGCACTCAACAATGGGTTTGCTTGTCTCGCAATGCAGAAATGCTCTCTCATGTAGCACTTTCAGCTTCAGGACATAAGCATTTGCTCTTAGCTCTGTTCTGCAGATGAGAAGCTGGCCTCTGGCAAATTGACATGGCAGGTCTAAGATCATGCAGCTATTGCATGCTGGATGCCCCTGCAAGCCCCCAGGTCCCTGGCCTGCACCCTTGCTGGGGTCATGGCTTCCCCTACAGAAGGAGCTGCAAGTGGGTGTGTGTCTTAGGGCCTGAGCACCCTTGCTCTTGTCCATCTTGTGCAGCAGCGTGTTTGCCCAAGCCAAGCTTCTAGAAATGTACACAAGCTCCATGGTGAACATGTAAGGAAGGTAGAGCAGAGGGCTCATGGTGGAGCCCTTGGTCTGAGCTCCTATTTTCATAAATTAGGATTCTCACATGAGAGTCAAGTTCCTCCAGCACCTTCCTTCCCAGCTTCCTCCCTGTCGAGACTTCATCAAGCCCAGTCTTCAAAAGCTAGCTCTGTAGGCCCTCAGTGACCTGTGCTCCTAGCCATGCCTACTCCATGTCTCCTGTACCCTTCACCTGTCCTGCTCAGAACTCCTGCCACTCAAGGTGTTAGACAGTCAGCCTCAAATCCTTGGCCTCTTCATCCATGGATTCAACCAATCATGGATTGAACTGTTTACAATCAAACAAAATTCCAGAAAATTCCACATGTAAGACTTTAATTTGCTGCACCTTATGGACTATGCTGCACCCATGGGAGTGCAGTGATGCACAGCAGACACTGTTGAGACCACCCTCCTTGCAAAGGTCTAAGGTCTTGTTCCAGCCTGTCACATTTGAACAACATCTCTCCCTCTCCTCTCTCTCTCTCTCTCTCTCTCTCTCTCTCTCTCTCTCTATATATATATATATATATATATATATATATATATATATATATATATAAACTGGGATTGAACTCAGGACCTCCTGCTTGCCAGGCGGGCACTTTACCTGCTGAGCTATCTCCATGGTCCTCTTCGTGTCTTACTTGTATGCTGTGGAGTTAGATCTATGATTGCTGTATTGGTATTGAACATGTCCAGACCTTTCTCCGTGACATTATTTCCTAAATGACATAGTATCCCAATTCTTTGCATAGCATTTATACTATATTAGTATTTTAAGTCATCTACAGATGATTTGAAGAGTGCAGCAGGATGTAGGTTACTCACAGATACTATGCCAAATGATACAAAGATCGTAACGATACAAACAACTGGATTGTCACAGCCCGGAGGGGGGCTCTGGAACCGGTCTTTTGCAGATGTCACAGGACAACTGTACTTAGTTCATCTTGACTTCTACATTCTTATCTCGATCAAAGTGGAGAGGGTACCTTACTCAACTCTTGGGCTTGCTACATCCTGTGATAGGGACCTGGCTCATAGAAGTTGTTTAGGATATTTAGGCACCACTAGAGATTCAGTAAAGGCAGAGGCACAGGGAACAATACACACAGCTGACCTTCAGGAGCTTCTTATCTGTTGGAGAGAATTCCTGTTCTTCCCCTCAGGTTTCCCTTTTCCTTGTTGCTGTCCGCCTAGCTAACATCTGCAGTGAGTTATGCTCACAAGACATCTTTCTCCTCTCCTACCCTACCTTTGTTAGCAAAATCTGACCTCCCTGCCATTGTTCAGGGGAACCCTGGATTCCCAAATTTTCCCTAACCTGTCTCCAAAATTCCTAGCCTGCTGGGATCAGCTCTTTTCTCTTTCCTACTCAGTCCTCCCAGCTAGATGTCTCTGTGCATCCCATAGGTCATAACTAATGATTGGGAACCAGTTTTTATGCTGGCCTTTGGAGATAAGGACAAACAAGTTAATTCAAGCAGGGAACCCAGGATTTATTGTCACTTTACAAGTAGCAAATCTATTTAGATTATTTGTTCCTTCTTTTTCTTTTTCTTGACATTAGCAATAAAACAGTAAGTCAACATCATTCGTTGGGATGTGATTCACATAACTGCCCAAGAGTTCTGAAATATTATAAAATAAACTGCATAAGAGTGTAAGAGATAGTTGGCCTCCACTACTGAGCCCCCAAACCCAGAAGTTTATTAGGCACAAGAGCCTGGTGACACTTGTGCCACCATAAGGCGGCCACTGGAGGAGCGCTTGGTCTTTCATTCCCACCCACACTTCTTTTGGAGCACACTGTCTTAGGCCCAGTAGTTTTAAAGCAAAGTAGCTGCCCTCAGAATAAATAAGCAAATTAACAAATAAAGGAGTTTTGAAAGCAGCACTTCTATGAAGGAAATAAACTAGGTGTCCATAGGAAGGCTAATCACCTTCATACAGGTGAAGTGGTCAAGAAAGGTCTTTCTGAAGATGCAGCATATATACCGATGCTTAAAATAAGGAAAGGAAGTTAATAAAGAGCCATGAAAGCTACTTCTTGGTAGAGGAACTATGGGCACAAAGGCCTTAAGAAAGGATGGACATGTTACAGGGAAGGAGGGAAGGCTGCGTGACCAGATTACACAAGAAAGGAGCAAGCTGCACAGAGTGAGGACCGGAATGGTTCCCCACAGTTAGACTTTATCACAGATGCAACAGAAAATATGAGTGATATTTTCCTAGGTGCTTGCAGTGTGAAGTACCCATCCCATTTGATAATCTCTATAGAGCATGTTGGAAGACCAGCTCAACAGATAACATAACGACCTTAGCAAATGGTGACATAGAGTTGGATTTGGTCAAAGGGTCAAGAATAAAGAACAGTTTGGAAGGGATCCCAGATTTCCAGCCTGGGCAAGTTAGTAGTAAGAAGTGACCCAGGTTACTGAGATGAGGTTGGACTAGAGGAGAAGCTAGTTGAGGGGGACTTCAGGAGTTTAGTCTGAGACATAAACCAAACGTGGCATATATCCAGCTAGAGATGTCAAATAGAAAAATAAACAAGACTGCCATATCAAGGTGTGATTTGCCTTGGAGATATAAATTAGGAAGTCATTAGCACCCAGAGGACATTTAAAGCCCCAGAATGGATGAAATCAGAGAGAGAGAGAGAGAGAGAAAGAGAGAGAGAGAGAGAGAGCGCCATAGACAGGTTTTCTTCTAAGCATGGTGGTTGGAAGGTGAAGCAAAAGAGCAGTCAAGGAAGCTGATGATAAGGGCCAAGCACACAGGAAAGTCCTGGAGGAGGGGCATCCAAAGTGGCCAGGAAATGTTTTATGCAGGAAGGGTTATGGAGAGCAATAAATATTACAGAAACATAAGGCCAAATGAAGAAAGAGTTTAATAGCTTTGGTAACATGGTCATTTGTAACCTGCATTCAAGGAGATTAAGTGGGGGTCATTATGAAAATTAGAGCAGACTGATGTGCAAATGGAGAGTGGGCTTTCAGAGGTGATCTGGGCATCTGATCTTTACAGAGGTTGGGCTGTGAAGGAGATGGAAGAAATGGAACAGGGGCCTTGGGGACCACCCGCCCCATGTGAGTTGAAGGATGACTGTCAAGTCAGCAGGAGTCACACTGCCCGCTCCCCCAGCCCAGCTCCTGAGGAGTTGGTACTTGTTGCTCCAGAGTGTGAGGTGAGCTGTGATAGATCTTAGCCCTCTCTGGATGCCCTCAAGCCAGAAAGTTTTGAGACAGCAGTGTGGCTCCCGCTGTAGCGTGAGAGCCCCAGCAGCACTGGACAAATTACATTGGAGGAAGAGACGCAGCTGAGCAGAGAGGTCCAGGCAGACAGGAAAAGCCACACCCGAGTCTAAGCATGGTAACAGTGGGGTAGAATGTGTAGGTGCCAAAATCAGCAGCAGGGGGAGGTGGAAGGCTGGGTGGTCCGCAACTGTCATTCTTCATTCCCGGGGGTCCACCTCATCTGAGCAAGTGGGCAGAGGCCATACCAGCTCGACTAGTGGTGACCGTGCTGCCCCTGTTCACTTCAGTCCAGGGACATCCAGCCTCCCAAAGATGGGCGTGGAGCTCAGAGTAGGAACTTGACCCTGACAGGGTTCATCCTCTGAAACTGGCTTTTCTACTTCTCAGGGGGCCAAGTGTGCAGTGAAGAGGAGGAGGCAAGGAAGCATGCATGGGGTACCTGAGATGGTACGGGGCCGCACGAGTGAGGTGGGAGCCCCCTCGCCATCCCAAGTCCTGTGCCTTTGCCACTCCTGGAGACGGACACCGCGGCCAGGGAACCCAGCAATGCCAGGTTGGACGCACCACTCAGGCTGGTCCTCGCCTCGATTTGCCTTCAGTACTATGTCGTTCCGAAGTCTCAGGGTGGCCTCGTCTGGAATCTGGGTCTAGCAGCAAATAGCAATACAAACGTCTTAATCAAATACCTACTGTGTGCCAGAAAACTCCCTAAGGGGTTTGCTGCTGCTTTTCTGCTCATTTGGTTCTCAAAAGTAGCTGCTATTAGTAGCTTTACCTTGGAAATGGAGCAGCTGAGGTATGGAGAAGTTTCTAGGTGTGGGTCTTGGAGGCCTGAGTGGTCAGAGGCAGAGGGAGGACACGAGGTAACTCTCCAGGAGCCTCTTCTCTCAGCCACGGTGTGTCCTGAGTTCTGTGTGGGCTTTGAGGCCTTTTAATTCCAGGAAAACCTCTCTGCCATGAACTTCTCACCTGCTTCTTGGGAGAGAGCTTCAGACCATCTCACCCTGTCAGGTGACAAAGGGTCACTAGCCATACAGCACAGGATTGCTGCCTTGGTACCCGGGTGGTAACTCAGCTGAACCATAGGCCCTAAATGACAATTCCATGTGGGCCTAAGAAGTGTAGCTTGCCTGTGAGCTAGGCACTCCTGATTATCACAGGCCTACGCAAGGCAAGACCTGCTTACACCGTAACTTCGAGCACTGACTGCTGTCTGCTTCCACAACCCACTAGCCAGGACCCGCAGCAGCATGGGGTGCCTAGAAGGAGTTCCCTCCTATTTGTTATTAGAGCCTTCCTCAATCTCAACAGCCAGCGTCCACTGATCTTTTCTCTGTCCTGATAATCTTGTGTTTTTCAGAAAACCCTATGAAGGATACAGTGTCCAGCCTGCTAAGCCCACGATGCCCCGGCTGTGGCATGGGAAGGTGAAGGAAGGCTTCCCTTCCAAGTGGCCACCACCACCAAGGTGCTTGAGGTATGAGGTGGCACGAGGGATGGGAAGGATGGAGTTGCTCTGCAGAGCTGGGACTGAGGACCAGTAAGTTAGGGACTGAAAAGAAGAGAGAGAAAGAGGAGATGAGAAGACAAGTGCACTTCTAGAAGGCATGTCCAGGCTGAAGACTTGGAGCACCCAGGTCACGCTGACCCACTAGCGAACGCCCCTTTCACTACTCCTGACAGAGCAGCTTACACATCAGGGCACACAGGACAGGCCCACCAGCTGCCTTTGCCGCTTGACACATATTTATTTAACTTAAGGTCATGTTGATTAAAGATAAGGCTAATAGTTGGGCATGGTGGCCTGAGTCCAACACTGTGGGAAGCTGAGGCAGGGTGGAATCCAGCCAGGGCAACTTAGCCACTTGTAGAAACTCTGTGCCAAAATAAAACAAAATTGCAAAGGACCAGAGATTTAGCCCAGTGCAAAGCCACTGAGTTCAATGTCCAGCACCTCAAAAACCCAGTAAAAATCAAAACAAAAACTATGCTTACAATGAAATCTACCCATTTGCATGCATAGTTCCATTAAGTGCAGCAGATACATCATCCTGCACCCTGCGCTGCAGCCAAGATTCCAAGCCTCTCTGCCTCCTATTTGTTATTAGAGCCTTCCTCAATCTCAGCAGCCAGCGTCTGCTGATCTTTTCTCTGTCCTGATAATCTTGTGTTTTCCAGAAAACCCTATGAATGGATACAGTGTCCAGCCTGCTGAGTCTGGCTTCTATCACTCAGCAAAATGCATTTGCCTTGCATTCATGATGTTGCATGGATCCGTAATTTTTACTGCTGGGCATTATTTAGTTGTGTAGCGGTAGCAGCTCATCTGTTCCCTGGCTGATTTCTGGTCTGAGGCATTTGTGAATGAAACTGTAACTATCATGTGTAAATGTTTGTGTAAACATGAGTTTTTATTTATTTCTCTTGGGTAGGCAGGGTGTTAGCTTGATTTTAGCTTCTTGTGCTTGTTTTTTTTTTTTAACTATAACTCTCCTGACAGGTATGTAGCAGTATCTCATTGAGGTATTGACTTACTCTATTCTAATGACTTACAGTATTAAGCACCTTTTCAAAGGTTTGTCACCTGTGCATCTTATTGAGTCTTTGCCCATTTTTAAGTTGGCCTATTTGTTTTCTGGTTATCGTCAAGTGTTCTTTATATATGCCAGATACAAGTTTCTGATCCAATACAATAAGCACTTTGCAAATACTTTCTCAACAGAATTTATTTTAATTCAGTTTATTTTTTCCTTTCTGAATACTATTCTCACTTCTTCTTATCGTGAGCTTGGCAAGATTACGGAAACAAAAAGTGATACGTTTCTGTCCTCATTTTCTGGAAGAGAGGAAGGGAGATGCAGATATGTGAACACACCTGCTGCTTCCAATATTGAGGCAGAATTGCAGCCACATATGGAACTTAACTGAGGAGAAGCCTCACACGGTTTTTGGGGCCACAGTTGTGAAAGATACCATTTAAATTGGTGGCATCTAGCAAAACAGCCGTAACTCTCCGCAGAAGGGAAGTGGGCCTTTGTCAAATATCGTGCACCAGGAAATGATTTGGGTCTAGGCGAGCAAGCCACACCCTGTGGGGCAACTCTAAGCCTTGATCAAATTGTGTACAGCCTGTATACCAAGAAAATATATTACAGATGGTTGTTCGCCATTGATTTGACGGCAAGGTAGAGAAATTTTGAATACTAATTAAGGGACATGGAATAGCCCTCTCAAAATAAAGAATTCTGCTTTATTACTGTGGATATTTAATAAAATTGTATCCAATTATTATTATTACATTATATTAATATTGCATTTTGAATTTTGCCAACAACAAATTCATTTTCTCTCCTATTCTATTATAATTGCTGATCTAACGATCTCAATTTTAACCTCTTGATCCACAGAGCCTGAAGTACTTACTGTCTGGCCCTTTACTGCTCACGTTTGCCTGCTCCTGATTTAGGTGATCACAGGTTATCCTTTCTATAGCCATTATAATGGAAGCAACCAATTTTGCAGAAGAGAAATATTATGGTCTTCACAAAATATAAAGGTTGAACAAGACTTTGTGGGATATGTTTATCTTGAAAATGTCGCAGCCCTCCCCAAAGCAAATTCACAGTAGCCACTTAGTAGAAAATAAAAAGGAAGGAACAACAGCTTGGGGGAGTAGGAGGTGGGCTGGAGTTCTTGGCTCAGGGCACATTCTTGTTCCCATGCCTGTTACTGGCCCATGCACCGAATGCATGCTGAGCACAGGAGTTCATCAGAATGATCCCAGGGTCCTAGGGATGCTCAAACCACCCCAGGGAACTTCTGTTCTCTTCACTCCACTTCACCAGCTGAAGTGCATATAAAATTTTTTTAACGCTTTTCAATAGCAAGGTTTTACACTAAAACAAAGCCTGTTAGGTAAAGCCCAGTGAAGCTGTTAAGTACACGGTCCGTGGAGCTGGGCTATCAATTCAACTGCCAGGGCCACAGATGAGAATCCGTGTGAATCTGGGCTGCAAAACTAAGCAATGAGTACCTCCATTTACTTATTTTTAAAACAAGACCTCTTGATAGGTCTAAGTGGCTGACACGAGTCAGTATTTGCAACAGAATCAGCATGCTACTTGGCATAATAGGGATCCTTCATCAACATATCAAATAATAAAAAAAAGTGCTTGATTCATCAGGAACTGAAACCTCCAGAACAGACTTCTCTTTCTGATTCATGCAGGATTTTCTGTATGAGATAGCAACTGAAAGATAGAAAAAGGGAAGAACAATAGCATTGCCTCAGTTTCCCCAATGTAGTCATTCTCTGGTTGGGGATGGAAAAGCCCAAGGAGAATGTTCTCTGCCACTTTTGATCTGGGTATATTCTTCCCAGCACTCCAGTGCTGAAGAATAACCAAGGTGTCCCCAAGTTACAACTCTTTATCATATCATCGATCTAGAAGCCTCTCTCCCACGGGTAATGTCCTGACCCCCTCTTCATTTGTGCTTTCCAGTTGTTAAAAGCACATCCAGTTGTATGTCGCTGATACCCTAATTAAGACTCTGTACCTTACATCTTCCTCTCGTTTGTCCCAACAAATGGCTCTCAGTACTGCTGAGTGGGTGAGAGATGGAGACTTGTATATGGCCAGTTAAGGAAAATGGTCAAAGTACCTGGAGGCAGCGTAGCTGCACAGAGGAGGAGTCTCATTTGGAACTACTCAGAGAGATTCAACTAAAACACAAAGTACTAAGTGGAGCTTCTAGGAACAAGGTTAAAAATACAGAGGAACACAGTGAATGGGACAGCTGACTTTCCCCTGTGACACACGGTTAGAGAAGCACAGAACACTTGTACTTAAGGACCATACAGCCCCAGGACTGTACAGTCCCCATGTTGCCAGGTAGGGAGCAGAAAGACACCCCACAGAACCCCCTCTCTCATCAGAAGAAGTTACGGACTCCAGCAGAGGGGGGTGACAGTGGCAGTAGAACTTATAAAGCGTCAAGTGGAAAGTTGGCACCTGACCTCAAGAGAGGAGGAAGCATTGGGACCAGGTGGCTTTGGGCTGCAGCAGCAGGCACAGAGGACCCAGCCGTGGCACAGCATCGCACCCCATCCTGCAACAAACAAGAGATTTGCCAGTGGGAGCGGAGCACAGAAGGCTGAGCCAGGGCCAGGAGGAGGCAGAGGTGCACTGGGCTGGGAACAGCCCCATCTCTGTCTCAGGAAACAGCACAGCAACTGGGAGAGGGAGGCCACCAAGAGACACAGGGTAAGGAGTGGGAAGTTGCTAAGGGACGCACGGAGGACAGTACGGACTGTAGACTCCAGCCCTAGGCCCCGTATCTGGGGGTCAAGAGCAGCCTCAAATCCAGCACAAACTCTGCTGCAGGCTTGGCAGTGTTATCCAGTTGTTTTGGACTCTTGATGGACACCAGATGAATTTAAAAAAAAAAAATATTATAATTTTATTCTTTTTTACTTTTTTGCTAGTTTGTTTTCTGTTCCTTTTCCTTTTTATGGTTTTTAGCCTATATTTTTTGTTTAATCTGTCTTCTTTGCCTCTGTCTTAGTTACTTTTCTCTCATTGCTGGAATAAATACCTGACGCTCAAAATGAGGAAAGGAAAGGTCTATTTAGCTCATAGTTACTAGAGGTTTCATAGTTCAAAACAGCCTGAATTATGTAGCAAAACCTCAGAGCCTTATTTGCTTAGGAGAGAGAGTCACTCTGTCTTCTCTAAACATCTCTCTCCCTGAGGCAGCTTCAATTGCAGAAACTGCTGCAACATTGAAGGGTCTGGAGGAGAGACTGGGGTGCCACAGTGTCCAGAATGACCCTCTCCACACCTCAGAGAGACTTCCAGCTGGAGGACAGTGTATGTTGCCAGTTCGGTGCCTCTCCGGCCCTGCCCCTTGAGCCCTGCCCTGGCCCTCTGGCCAGGCCCCTCAAGCCACTCACTACTTCTAAAGCTGCGTCTGCCTCATGATTACCTGAGGGTTTGGGGGATAACTGGACACAAACTGTAATACTCCCTTGCCTCAATTTAATGTCTAGACTCAGTTACATTTCCACATGAGTGAATAGTATTTTTAGCTTTTCATGGTTGATAATCTCTTGCTTATTTCTTCACTGTTTTCTCTTCTGACTTCTTGTCTCATTTCCCAAAACTTGCATGGTTATCCTCCACCCTTCAGCCAATCGTCTACTGTATTTCTTCTCAGTCATCCATGTTCTATCCACTGTCCTTCTTGAATTTCCCCACCACATGATAAAACCAGTCTACCAAGAGGAAATACTTTGAACACAAGCTCCCAATGTACAATTGGTTTGGTTATGTGGCTATAGATTTTGCTTCTATGGTTAAAGGTACATATTCATAGTTATCACAGTTTGTCCATTTTTAAACTATGCTTGATGCTATAGTTAGTGCTAATTATACTATATACATTTTTTACAAGTTTGAAACAAATTTATTGTATCCAAACAGCTGAACATTTGCAATACACTAGTTACCTCTCCATAAATATCAATAGTGAAGGCAAAGCATATGAATGCATGTGAAATTCACACAATTATAATATGCTATCTACTAAAATACATCTCACTTAGGGCCAGGTGTTGTGGTGCACAGCCATAATCCCAGTAGTTAGGAGACTGAGGCTCAAGGACTTGGTGAGTTTAAGGCCAGCCTGGGCTACATAAGTGAGCTCAAGGCCAGTTGGAACTACATAGCAAGAACCTGTCTCAAAAATAAATAAAATAAATAAATAAATAAATAAATAAATAAATAAATTAAAAATGGAAGGGGGCATTTCACTTAAACAAACAATTGAAAACAGAAAAATAATCCCAAGACAATTACGATCTGTAAGTTACTAAAGTTGTTTATTGCATATCCATACTAAAATAGTACAGGAACGTATCTGCATCCTCTTCTCATGACTAGATAAGCCATGTATGTTAGATGCTTCTTTGGTATAGATTTTTTTTTAAAACTGGGAATTAAATTTAGGACCTTGCACTTGCCAGGTAGGCAATGTGCTGGGGAACTGTATCTTCAGACCACTTGCATATTTTATAAAATACATTGAACTGAGTTACACAAAGATATATGCTGTTCAGGGTGGCCTTCAACATACTGTAGCATGGAGCCCAGGGCAGCCTTGAGCTCTTGACCGTCCTTCTGCCTCCAGCCCTAAGTGCTGTTATTACATAGACACGCACCATCATGCCCAGCATGATCAGGTAATTTAAAAGGTACATCTAACTTATATTTTCACAAACTGTAACACACACAAAAAGATGATACCTTAACATTTTTAATTGACAACTAAATATAAAAGTTCATCATTCACATTAAAATTAAGATAGACTATTTTAAACATTATTAGCTTATCAGTAACATTTCAGGATTCATGGCACAAGAAAGCAAATACTAACATCTATAAATGAAAAAGAAAACATTTTAAAACAGGATGAAATTTATACTACATACTTGTTAGGGGAAAACTTCAAGAGAAAGAGAAAACAATCATAAATATTTATGGCCAAATGTGAGAACACCCAACTATATAAGACAAATATTAATATGCATGAAAAATCAAAGGACCAACAATGCAATTATGATGGGGAATTAATACTCCACTGTCACAAATAGATGGATCAGCCAGACAAAAAAATCAACAAATAAATATCAAAACTGAAGTAGACCTATGAAAAAATGAACTTAGTAGAAGTTTACAGACTATTCCAATCAACACCATTGGAATAGACATTTTTCTCAACAGCACATGGGATGTTCTCTAAAATAGGCCATATAACAGCTCATAGAATATATGTAAGCAAACACAAAAGAATTAAAATTATCCCAGGTATATTATCAATCCATCGTGCACTGAAATTGGAAATCAGTGGCAAAGGAAGGTCACAAAAACTCCATAAACACATGGAAATTAAATAAAATCTTACTGAACAACCAATGAGTCACACACGAAATTAAAGAAGAAATTAAGCAATATGTAAAATTAAATGAAAATGCTACATATAAAACATACCAGAACCTGATACCTAATGAAAGCAGTATCGCAATGGAAATTTACTGGGGTGACTTCTCATACTTGGAAAACATAATGAACACAAGCAACCTACTGTTGTACCTTGAGCTTCCAGAAAAAGCAGAGCAAATCAAGCCCAAAGCCTGAAGAAGGTAGAAAATTGTAAAGATCAGAGCAGAAATTAACTCAATTGAGACTAAAAAAAAAATGATGAGTTTAAGAGTTGGTCCTTTCAAAGGATAAGTAAAATTGATAAACCCTTAGCCAATCTTATCAAAAAAGAAAAAAAAGCCCCCAAATTCATGCTCTTAAGGAATTAAAATATTGTAATCACTACAGATCCTGTGGAAATTAAAAGATCATCAGTACATACTTTGAAAATCTTTACTTCATAAAATGGAAAACACAGAATAGACAGATTTCTAGAAATATTATTAAAGCTGAATCAAGAAAACATAAAAATTCTGAATAATTCAATATCAGTAAATGAAATTGAAAATGCAATTAAAAACTTGCCAAAAAAGAAAATCCCAGGTCCTGATGGATGCACAGCTGAATTCTACAAGAAATTTAGAGAACATCTAATAGCAATACTCCTCTAACTCCTTAATAAAATTGAAAGGGAAACAAAACTCTAAAACTCATTCCTGGAGGCAAGTATTACCCTGATACCAAAACTCAAAGAAGATCCAACTAAAAAAAGAAAGGTACAGGCCAATATTCCTAAAGAATTTAAATGCAGAAATCCTCCATAAAATGTTACCAAACAGAATGTAACAAATCATGGAGAAGATAATACGTCATGACCAAGTGAGATTCACCCCAGGAATGTGGGCATGGTCCAACATATGCAAATAAATAAATGTAAATACCATATCAATGGAGCCAAAGACAGAAATCACATGACCAGTCTCAATAGATGCAGAAAAACTTTTTGATAAAGCCCAACATTCGTCCATGATAAACACCCTGCAGAACATCTGAACAGATGGTCTTTACCTCAATCTGATAAAAAACATCTGTGACAAATCAATAGCCAACATCATACTAAATGGACAAAAACTGAAAGCTTTGACATTAAAATCAGCAACAAAACAAGGATATCCACTGTCACCACTCCTATCCAATATAGTTCTGGAAACACTAGCCAGAGCAATCAACCAAGAGAGAGGAATAGAAAGAAGAAGGATAAGAAGGGAGAAGAGAAATTATCATTGAAGATGACATGATACTCTACAGAGAAGATCCCAAACACTCCACCAAGAGACATGGAGATTAACGCTAAGTCTACTGGGAGAGAAAAAAAGAAAGAATCTTGACGATATAGGAGTAGAGAGAGATTTTATTAATAAAGCCCAGACTACAAAGGAAATACTTCAATGAATCAACAACTGGGATCATCTTATTAAAAACCTTTTGCAAAGGATATCACTAACAAAGCAAAGCGACATCCCACAGAGTTGGGAAAAGATTTAGCCAACTGTCGCTCAGACAAAGAACTTCTATCTAGAATATTAAAAAATGAAAAAAAAATCACATCCCCAAAATTCGAAGATCCAATACAAAATGTGCATCTGAGATGAACACATATTTCTCAGTTGAAGAAATACAAATTCAAAGTAAGTGTGAAAAGATGTTCAACATCAGTGGCTATTCAAGAGATACAAATTAAAACAGCACAGGTCATGTTTCACCCCAGAAATAACAGCTACTGTTTAGAAGTCAATCAATAACAAAGGCTGGAGGGGTTGTAGGGAAAGAAACACTTCTTCAGGGGTAGGTATGTAGACTGCTATAGCTTTGGAAATTAGTGCAGAGATTCCTCAAAAAACTAAGATTAAAAAAGATGTGGTACCTTTATACAATGGAGTGCTATTTAGCCACAAAGAAGGATAAACTGGAGACTTTCACAGGTAAGTGGATGCAACCCGAGATCATATTCATAAATGAAGAAAATCAGACTCACGTGTGTGAACATTGTATTATCTCCCTGGTGTGAAAAAATGAAAGAGTAAATACCTCTAAAATGTACAAGAGAGGGTCCAGGAGATAGCTCAGAGGCATAAGTGCCTGCCTGACCAGCACAAGGTCCTGAGTTTGATGCTCAGTACTATATATATATATATATATATGGAGAGAGAGAGAGAGACATTGTGAACTGTGAAGAAGAAGTTGTTCCAAAGGAAAAAGGCAGTAGGATGGGTGAATGGGCAAGGACAGCAGGGAGAACAGGAACAATGCCAGTCAGCGAAACTGTTAGTGTATCTTAGTTCATTGAAAAGGAGGGCTTAAAGGATCAGCCAACGCTTAAATTTTTCTTTTTAAAAATTCTTATACCCTTTTTTAAAAGCCAATTTTGCATGTTTAGGGCTGATAATCTAAATAACTAATCTGCAGGTGACATTGTGTAATACAGCAACTATTGTCCAATTCCTATGATTTATTCAGTCAAATTCTTCACCATTTCTAACTTTTTTTCTTTTCTTTTCTTTTTATCACTTTATATTGCCTTTAAAAAATAAAAGAAAGAAAGAAAACTGATTGATTTCTACTAAGAACCCTAGACCTATTCTTAATCAGGAATTCCATTTCCAAGAACATAACACAAAGGCAGGAACATAAAGCGGGTGTGTGTGGCTGCATGGGGGTGGTAGAATTTGAAGCAGGAGGAGTCTGATACATACTGGAGCTACCCGGGAAGCGGTTGGACACCTGAAAGCAGCGCATGCTAGGTGATGCCCATCTGAGGATTCCTCTGTGGGCAAATGTTCCATGCTCTTCAGGTGTGGGCAGTGCAGCTGTTGGCTTACCACGCCACAGCAAGGAGAGTTTATCTGCATCAGAGCCAACCAGGCCCCAGTCCTGTGAGGGACCCTGTAGACCTGGGGACCTGCTGGAGGCACTCAGATTTAAAGCCTGGCAGCCTTAGCGGCTCTGTCCTTCCCCTCTTACAATGGGCCTTGATGATCTACTATGTGAGAAATTATTTTAAAGTAAAATTTCCACCCAAATATCAGGGATTATTGTTGTTATCCTCAGGATACCAGAAGCTTTTCATCTTCATCGGTTAGATTTTTCAGACACCTGGAGGTAGCCTTAATTTTTTTGTTAGAATTCAAGATAACAAAGTTTCCATTGCCTTAATTTAAACAAAGTGGTCACTGGAATGCTATTTCTTTTCTTTTTACTTTTTCTTTCTTTTTTTTTTTTTAGAAAGCTGCACTTTTTAAAGAGTTTTAAAACCAAGTAAGGGATCCCAAATTGAGGAACCCGCCCTCAATCCTCCCAGGGTCCTGCGAGGGCACCTCCTACACCCATTTCCTGCTTGAAGGAGGAGAAGAAGATCAAGGAAGGGAAACAGGACAGAAGGAGAGCCAGGATTTGAACCCAAGTCCTTGGGTCACAAGCCTGGGAGCTCTGCCCGGCTCTGATGCTGGTCAGCCGACAGAAGCTGGCATGTTGGCATGCTTTCCATCCTGTGTGGGGCAAATGCCCCAAATCACAGGGAAAGGCGTTTGATCTGCCCTGTGGTTCGTGGAGCCACTTGGAAATGGAAGAGCAATTACCGAGATGAGTCATCCCAGGTCCGCAAATGGTGACACAGATTTTATTACTATTATTTATGCATTCGTCAAAGAATCTACGGAAATAATAGTGCAGCTGAGGCGCGGTGTAGGCTGCTTCCTCCCTGCCGGGACTGACTGTGAGCCCGTTATTAGGTTTTTCAGCACAGTAAAGAGGCAGGAAAGATAAAAGAGACCTTTATTGCAGGCATGGAGAAAAGCACAGGAAAGGAGAAACACAGAGCTTCTGAGGGCCTGGCCTGGGGAACAAAGGCTGTATAGCGCCAGGATGGAGGTGAAGCTCACAGGACAGTCTGCATGACGTGGCAGACAGTGATTGGGCAGGAGACAGGGACCAGGAAATGGAATGTTGTGAAAAGAAAGTAAGAAGCTGTAATTTGACCAGGGAGGAGGAAGGCGGAGCATAGCACATGGCCGCCCATGGCCCATGTCACATTGTCTCATGGTCATGATAACTTGGCAGAATTTTTTATTAAGACAGAGAAAAACTACCACTCCCAAGGGCATCTGAGTGGCGGTCTTATGTCCCCACACCAAGCCTGCCCTCTGTGAGCTTCAGGACAGGTGGTGAGCATAGAGCTGGGCTTAAGGCTCTCTTTAGAGGCTGTGCTTGTGGTTGCTGGCTGTGAGTGAGAGAAAATAAAGCACATGTGTATAGTAACATGACCACGCCTACTGCAGTCTGTGCTCCACAATCCCCAAAAGCCTAAGCTTCCTTCTCTTGACCTCATAGAAAGTATCTGCTGACCCTGCACTCTTCAGTTCTTGGGTTGTGCTCAGCACAGGTGCCTGTCGTAACTTGTCCTTTAGTGATGTGTCCTCTGTCTTTACCTCGAGACCAACTTCCTTGTAGCTGCTTATCATACCCCAAAGCTTCTGTCTTTTCCTTCTCCCAGACCAAGGAGGACTTGAGATTCACCTGTGCGTGACTGTAGAGAACATGTAGGAGCATCCTTCAGGGTATTAGTCTTTTGGGTAGGTGGCGCCACCCAGAACTAGGCTAATTTCAATCACTGTTCTCATTTAATACCTCACATCCTTAGTCCTAGTATCACATCCTTAGCTCCCAGATTCTCAGACCCAGGCAGCTTAAATCTCCTCCAACATAGTGGAGTCTACCACTTAAAACACAAGCTTTTACCTTACTCTTTGTTCATCTCAGAGGATATGATTCTTGGCATGAGTTGGCCTCCATGTTTCTACCCTTCTACCTCTGGGGAGGGAGTGGGATTATTTCTCAACCTTCATGAATTAACACTATTATGGTTTGCATCTGGATGTCCTCCCAAAGTCTTAGACAGTCACGGGGGTGAGCTTTTTGGATGCGGCTGAATCTAGAGTTTGTGGCTGGCTCATTGTCTAGTGCTGGG
The DNA here is from genome assembly GCA_004027915.1 of Capromys pilorides. Taxonomy (NCBI): domain Eukaryota; kingdom Metazoa; phylum Chordata; class Mammalia; order Rodentia; family Capromyidae; genus Capromys; species Capromys pilorides. The sequence continues at coordinate 38,431 of PVKN010000934.1, forward strand.
GTTGGGGGTATGAGTGCTGCACCCACCTTAGGGTGGGTAGCCTGCGTATAAGATAAAGAAGGAAAATGGGTTTGCTTCTCCCCTTTTGTTCTTGTTGATTGTGTGTCTTCTGCTGCCATACATGGTTGCCCTTCTGCTATTTGCTGCTCTGCCTTGGAGGCAGCTGATGGTGGACTGAAACCTCCACAGGTTGTGAGCTAAATAAACCTTCCTAAAAGTTCATTAACTTTCGGTGTGGGATATTTTGTCTCAGCAACAAGAGCAAGGTAACTAAGACACACTGAATTACCACTGATGGCAGAGGCTGTCCCCACAGAGGCCTTTGTCTGAAGACTGTCAAGTTATACCGTATGAGTCTCTATTAAGTACCTCTTCTGAGCTCCTGTCTTTATAGCACCTTTGAGCTGGAGTCAAATAGAAGTGAACCTACCCATTTATGTTGGAGGTGCATTGCACGTAGATTATAGGCTCAAGTGGGAGCTACAAGGGGGCTAAGGCATGGGCCCTGCGGTGCATCATCAAAAGTATACCTGGGCAGGGACAATTAATAAAGTCCAACAACGATTTAATAGTTTTTATGACATTCTTCTAGGGCATTGCTGCATACCCTCCAGAGCATAAAGGACTAGTATAATTTATGCTGTTATTGCCTGTGCTGAATTGTCAGTTATTGCTATGGCCAGAAAATAGTAGCTACTAAACACATGTTTATTTAAAGAAGAAATGAATGAGCCTAGACACCTACTTCTCAGACATATAGACCCTATTAAAATTCAGCTAACATATGTTAAGAACTTACTTATCATAATTAGATACACTACATACTACATTTTGGCACCTTCATGAATATTTATCCACCTAACAATAGCTCCAGGCAAGTATTTTCTTATGGCTTGTATCTAGATGTTCCTTCAAAGCCTCGTGTGCTTATAGATGGGATTTTACAGATCTGGCTGCATCTAGGGCATGTGATACTGGGACTAAGGATGTGTGGTGCTCAATGAGATCAATGATTGAAATTAGCCTAGTTTTGGGTGGCACCACCCCTGCAAAGGCTGATCGCCTGGATAGGATGATAGAGAAGGGCAGGCTAGTTGCTGCCGCCGCTTGCTGCACTCCACCTGTCATACCATGGACTGTTTCCTCTTCCAGGCCATTCTGCGGTGTTGCCCTGCCTTGGAGCCAGCTGGTTGTGGACTGAAACCTCTATCATCTATGCGCTGAAACACACCTTCATTCTTTTAGCTTGCAGGTGTTCAGGTATATTGTCTCAGCAGTTAGAAAAGTAACTAAGATATATTTTATGGAGGAAGAAATGAAAATTCAGTGGCTGCCAGAGTGACAAATAGCACACATGGGGTGCAGGGGAGGCTTGGACCCAAGACCCTTGTTCAGGGCTCATTGAGCATGTTGCTCAGTTTTCCTTTCCACTGCACCCATGTTTTTTGCCTTTATCTTTTCTTCTCTCTCCCTCCTTCATTTCTTCAAGAGGGAGCCCTCTCTTGGGCCTGTGGTTATGGTCTGGATTTTCTGTGCTATCCAGAAAGGTCTCTGCCCCTCAGCTTTGGATTCTAAATAGGTGTGCCAAGCCCAATGTGGCTAGATGGCAAGGGCCAGACAAACACAAGCAGCACCCTGCTCTCTTGTTTTCCCTACACTAAAAATGCATTAATAAAGTTAATTAGCATTGACCTGAAAGAAGTCTGAACAATAACCTCCTGGCATTAGGATCAAATGCCGTGTAGCACAGGCAATAAAAACTCCATTACTGCTCCCTTCTGAGAGGCTGTCAGTGGTCCTAGGGCCGGAGAGGGAGCACAGGTTTGCATCTCCCCCGGATGCTCCCTGACTCCTCTGCAGGACCCAGAATCGCATCCACTGGGTCAGAAAGCAGACAGGTGAGGCAGGCTGGGCCCCAGGTAGGGCTACGAATGGTTGATCACATGACTCCTAGTGGCCTGGCCTGGCAAGGCTTGATTCTGGCTGTCCACAGTGTCTGTGAAGAGCAAGACAGAGATTAAAGGCGACAACCAGCTATTGGAAGTGGTAGCTAATGTTTTGCCAGAATGAGGCTGGTGCTTTGTTTTGGTTGCTGGGATGGCTGTAGACAAGATCAAATCTATTTAACATGCAGAGAACACATTCACAATCTCAACGAGAAGGCCAATTTAGAACAGGATTCCAGGCCTACCAGGGACCCAAGTGACCAGACTTGGGATGAGGCAAGCTCAGAAAAAAAAAAGTGGAAATGCAGGGCATTGAGACTATTCACACAGAAGCCACGTTGGTGATTGGAAGAGTAATATAAGATCCCACCCCTTGGCAGATCGGGGTGACTAATTTATGGATCCCTTGGTTAGAGAAGCTACTCAGGCCTGGGGCAAGAGAATGGAAGTCATTAGTGATCCTGCCCACAGGGCCCTGGGGATGGAAGACACTAACTTTTCCCCACCCCTACGCTCATTGTCACCGATGTCATTTTATTATCAAATTCCTATCCTGTATCAAGCCTTGTAGAGCAAGGATGTAGGGTCAAACTATGCTAGGACCCCGTATTTGCTCTCTGATGGCCTGCATTCTAACAGGATTCTGTAAACAGTCCTCTGGACCCTGCTCCTTCTCCATACCTCGCTGTGCCCCTCCTTAGCACAGCACAGTGAGCTGCTACAGAGAGCTTTCAAGGGGGGATGCGTACACGGACCTCTTTATCTCAACCGCCACTGGGTCTCACCTGCCCTTATTCCACTATGAAGACAGAACTGGGAGGAGAAGGGGTGGGCGACTGCTGGTCTGAATTCTGTCAGACCCTCCTTGTGTTATACACACCATATGGGCTTCTCCCAAGCTTGTCCCCTGGCTCCTGAAGCCTGCAATGTCCTAGGGACACAGAAAAGCATGACAAAAGCTGGTATGTCTGTTCTTTCTGCTGTTGGAGGCAGAGGCTCTTTCAGTGTTTCCTTCCAAATCTAGAGGAAGTCCTGTTGAGGTAGGCAGAGAGTACTGAGAACAGCAAACACACACACACACACACACACACACACACACACACACACACACACACACACACAGTGGGAGAGGGAGAAACCCAGCATGAAGAGGCTGGGTGTGAGGAGGGAACAGGGACCCCCTGAGAGCTCAGTTAAGCCCTGAAAATACCTTACACTGAGATGTTGTCCTCATTCTCTCACTCGCAATCACACCACCCTGAGGTCTTCACAGGAGCGGGTTTGGCAGCTGGTGCTCTTCCAGGGTGCAGAGCTGCAGGCCTGTGGGAAAGGCCTCGCTTCCCTCTCCTGCCCCCCACCCCCACAAGCTGGCCCTGTGTCCACGCAGTCTCCAAGTCCCCCTGACCAGTGCACATGGCGAGTAGCCGCTTCATTCATCTCTCTCTGTGTTCATCTCATTCATCACCTCCTCTGTCAGAATTGTGCTGCCAAACACAGACAGAACTCCTGTTTAAGAAGAGCTTTTGCTCTCCGGCCCTCATGGCTCTGTGCTGTCCACCTCCCTCTGCTTCCCGACTTTCTGCCATTGCACTAGACTCACTATTGCTGTCCCCTTTCCCACTCCTCAGAATTAACTATTCTAGGCTCTGGATGTAATCCCAGCATTTGGGAGTGGGGAAGGCAAAAGGAATGCAAGTTTGAGCCCAACCTGAGCTACTTAGAGACTTGGCAAAACCTTATCCAGAAAAAAAAAAAAAAGTAAAAAGGCTGGAGATGCAGTGCATTGCAAAGGGTCCTGGACTCACTCTCCATTAAAAACAAAAACAAAACAAACAAACACAAAAACTATTCCAGCAGTGTGGAAAATCTTAGTTTGGAGGTCTAACTCTCTGCCCTGGACCTCAAGCTTTTGGAATCCATAGATACTAGCATTATGATAATAATGTGGAATATTTGAGAACAACTGTATTGCCTCATACACAGCATCTCTTTAATCTTTAAAAATAAGTAATGCCATTAGTCTTATTTTACTGAGAAGAAAACCAGAAGGGTCACACAGGCGCTAGGAGTAGAATGTGCAGGTAAGCCAGATGGCCTAACTGCAGTGCCACATCATGCTTCTGTATTTTTATTTTTAGCACAGGTTTGCAATATGTAGTGATCAAAGAGATCCATCTATAAGAACAGAAACTATAATCTGCTGGACCAAAAAATTGGCAAAACTCTTGAACAGGTGGATGAAGGCAGACTCCTGGAATCAAATTCGGGGTGTATAAGATTATCACCAAGAATCAATAAAGGGGATGGCATTGAATTTAAAACTATTTACAGCAGAGGGCCATGCTCTCGGCCCTATGCTGACTCTCGGTCTTTGGACTTGGTGATAAGTGTGGAAGGTCTCCAGTCTCGTGGGAAGGCCTGGTCAGTGCTTCAAGATGGAAACAGGAAACAGAGGTGGATGGGAGGGCTTGGGGTAGAGGAATGACCAAGTCACTCTGGAAAACTGAGGCTGGGGAGCCATCTGGGAGCAGGAGTCCAGGCTCAGGTGCTTGTGTCTCAGTCTCCCTCCCGACCCAGCTAACCTTGGAGGAGGTCACCCACAGCAGAACCATCCCAGTGATGCCAGGAGGTCTTCTCTCTCTCCACAAGTGCCTTCTCAGCTGCTTGATGGTGCCTGAAATTGTACCATTACAGCCTAATTCCTTTAGCTTTGGCTGCTGTTCCCCTGTTAAAATGCAAATACTCCTGGGAGAGGCAAGTTATTAAACTTTATTAGTCTTTTATATCTTGTGGTGAATTTATTGATCAGACCCTTCTCCTTTGAAATGACTGGGATAAGGGAGAAAGATGGAGGCAGTTTAAATGTCCTGGGCTCTAGGGAATAAAATCGCTTGGAAAGCCAGGGGTGGAAGCGCAGGAGTTTTGGGAAGATGAATGGGAGCTAATGTTTCCCATGTGTTCCACTGTGAAGGGCCATAAAGTGGTCAGTGGCAAGCAGTGTGGAGAGTCCTGGTGGAGCACAGCATGGTGGCTCCTGGCACTGGAACCACCATGCTGGAGTTCTAATTCATTACAGTAGCCTCCCTTGTCTTTGTCTTGTGCAGGAGACCAGTGTTGTGACATCACCCTGGCCACTGATATCCATCTTTGCATGTGCCTGCTGACATGCTGGCCCTTTCCTGCTGTGCTCCCGGAACCCCTCCTAGCCACCCAGGCTCAGTGGATGAGCCCAGAACACCCTGCCCCATGTAGTCTGATGCATGGTGGTGGTCCTTCCATGGCTCCACCAGCTCCGAGGTGACGCCCTAAACACTTCCTTCTCTACTTGTTGTCTGCTCACTGCCTAGACCCCAGCAAGCAGTGAATGAGGACAAAGATCATTTTTCAGGGCACATCAGAGCTTTGAGAACAATATTATTTTATGTGTTTCCAAACACTTTGTTCTGCCTCCAGATTTATGGTATGGCCTTTATTACTTCAATAAAATATTTAAAATACAAATAAGAGAAGAAGTCAGGCCTTTTTAGCCTCCATTTCTCTGAAGCAATCCATGCATGGTAGACCCCAATCTGTGCCCTCCGAGGTCCCAGCAGCTTTGGCCGGCAAGAGCACTCCATGTATAAGTAAGAACTAGGCAGGACTGGGCTCGGAGCTGGAGCTTTACTTAATAAGTGGTGTTTAACCTCCTGGTGGAGACAGAAAGCTTGCATTCCACCTCATGAAGTTTATCTTTTTTTGTTGCTCAATGATTCGTTGAGGTGTGTATGTGCACTTTAAACATCAAAATAGTACATAATAACATTTTAAATGGGAAAACTGTGACTGTTATACTTAGTAGCTGCAATGAGACAGCAATTCCAGGGAGGGTGGGTTGGTGTGTCAGAAACAGAGCAAGAAACAAGAGCATTAATCCACACAAGCTGCAGGGCCTCAGGAGTATCTCACCCTCAGAACCATAGGCCGCTTGCATTCTGTCATTCACGTAACAATTATTTATTGAGAATCAGCTATGCATCAGATACCACAATACCCTGAACAGGAAGATGGGCCTATTGAATGACTTCCTCCCACTTTCAAGAGCTACAAGAGGGCATATCTGAAGAGGCTTGAAAACAAAAGAAGATCTAGATGCTATCTGCATATGATTTCAATTTTCCAGGACAGGAGAAATATGTATTAAATGTATGTATCAATAGAAATAAAATTTAAGTTTCACTTTACAAAAACCTTGGGTGTTCACTAAGCCTACGAATGATGGACAAAGGTTTTTTTCTCCTCAATTCTCAAGGATCTAATGAATTTTCCAAATTCGAAGGTCATAAGAAATGAAAGCAGATGGCAGATGGCAGATGGTAAATCTTGTCCTCCCATTCCCTAGTGTGGGTGCAGGACCAGAGGTTCTGCTTTCCTTGTAATTCACCTGATACAATAAAATACGTTTCACTTCCTACCCAGCCAGTTTGATTTTCTTGCTCTGTAGGCAAATGGCTCTGTGGCAGGGACTGGTTTCACAGAGGCTGAGATAAACCCCTGTGGCAGGAATCCAAGCCCATCCCTGCCAGCTGCTTTGCCCTTCCCTGCGGCTTCTGCCTTGGAAGGGTTTGAGTTGAGCAGTAGGTTTGTAGGCTCTGCCCTGGAGTGCTCCAATGCTTGAACTTCCTATCCCCTTGGCTTTCACATGCAGGTATTAACCCCGGGAAACCCGCACTGTATCCATTTTTATCAACTCCATTGCATAGAATGAAGCTAACTTAATACAAAGTTGCTTGCCAAGTGCAAGTCCATGTCTGTTATTTATCATCCAAACCCTTCGAGGCAAGGGTCATTAACCCCACTTTTGGAGATGAAAAATGGTTACTGTGAAAGATTTAAGTAACTCTCCCTAGTTCACAATGACAGAACGCGGAGCTGAGAGGCCCACCGTTGGATTCCCAAGTGCGACGACCATAATTGGGTCAATGGTGTGTCTGTTCTGGAACTCCACGAAGTCACTCATCTGCCTCAAATCCTTGTGTAGGAAGGCAAGCTCCTCTAGACAAGTTCAGAGATAAACAAATGGGTTCCTATGCTGTCACTGTCCCTCTGTAATCCCTTGCCTCTGCATCATGCCTCCCGGTTACTCTTCTCTCTACCTACCCACAGATTTCTACCTGGGAAAATTGGTCATCAATAAGGGAGAAAGTCCCTGTGGAGGCTGGATTTGCTTCATGTTTTGGGAAGAAGTATATATGAGGGGAGATTCTGCCACTTAAGGTTGGACCACACTGCAATTCCCTTGAAATTGGGCTGTGTGCAAAGTGCTCTCAGATGCCTGGCCATCCTTCAGTTCTGCCTTGGGCTGCCCGCTTACGAAATCGCTCTGTCATGCTTCCTTGTGATTGTGTTTGCCCAAGGACTGAGCTCAAAAGTCCTTCTAAATTAAAAGGTTTTAGAAAGATCTCTCTGAGCAGGAACACACTGGGGAATAGGGAAGAAAGGACAATGAAGGGGGGTGTGCGTGTTCTGCTTGTGCACTCCAGATTGTTCTCCACAGCTAGAGAGGAGGTTGTAGCCAGAGCTTGATGTGGACTCACGGGATCTTGCAGAGAAAGTCGAGCTTGGATGTTACTTGTGACTTCTCTAGTGTTAAGTATATAGCATGGGATCAAATTTTCTCTGAGGAGGATGCTCTAGGAATAATCCCATCCCCACTAGGAAGCAGGTCATGGCACCCTGGACTTGTATAGCACCCTCTTCAGGCATCACCCCAAAAAGATCAAAAAGATTGATGTGTGTCTGCATTGTTTAGTAATGGAGAATACAGGATGAAGCTGAATGCCAGAATCTTAAAAATGGGTGGGAAATCAGAAGACAGACTGTGATGCATGGATTGTTGACCCCAATTTTCCATGCTTTCCGGAATCCACACCTTTGCCATGACTCAGGAAGAACAGAGAGGGCCACTCTATCCTTTAATTGGGAGGTGTGGATCATGGGACTTTATTTGGCCAAGGAGACATCGGCAGATGTAATGCTAGCAGTGTCTTGAAATGTTCATAAGCAGCGGGTTTATATTCTGCGACCTCTGTACTAGAATGCCCTCTAGTACAGAAGAGAGGGGTGAGAAGCACATGCAGTGTAGCAGGTCCACCTCTTGCCTCAGTGACAACTTCAGCAAGCTTAGGAGGGAAAGATATTGCTATTCTTGTCTCAGTTACTCTTCTCTCATTGCTAGGGCAAATACCCGACACCCAAAATGAAGGAAAGAAAGGTTTATTCAGCTCACAGTTGCTGGAGGTTTCAGTCCATATTCAACTGGCCCAAGGCTGAGTGGAACAGGGCAGAGGGCATCCAGTTCATGGGGGCAGAGCAACAACAAAATGGAGACAGAGGCAACCGAACAACCAGGGCAACAGAGCAACAGAGAGAATCTGTTTCTGTGTCTCGCTTATATTACATTCAGGCTCTCTGCCTCAGGCTATCCACCTCTGGCTACACTCATAATACCAGCAGTGCTAAGATCCGTAATCCCAGCAGTGCTAAAACACATAATCCCATAATCCCAGTGGATCATGAATTAGTCTCAAACTCTAGAAGTCCCCACCCCATGACTACATGAGGCTTTGGGGGGACAACTAGATATAAACCATAGCATTCATATTGGTATTTTATGGATTTATAAGCAAATATGTATTTGTGAAGCTATAAAATCCTCTTTCTGCAAACTCTTCCCTCACTCAGTTTTCCAAGTTCATTGTTAAAGATGGGGGCAAGTGCATATAGGCTGACTCTGAATGCTGTATAAATAATAATGTAATGGGATATTTTCCTTAGGGTCTCTTCCCCCTGCATGCATACCTGCGTGTGTCACACGTGACTGAAATAAAGGAAAACTCCTTATTACTAACCATGACTTTCATTGCAGATCTCAGTGAGCTAGACACAGTGGCACACACCTGTAATCTTAGCACTCTGAGAGGCAGAGGCAAGAGGATCACAAGTTTTAGCCCAGCTTGGGCAAGTAAGTGTTTTAACAAAACCCTGTCTCAAGATTAAAAAAAAAAAATAAGGAAGAAAATCTGGGATTGTAAGTTGGTGCAGAGGCCAGGGGTTCAACCCCAGTACCACATGCAAAAGAGAACAGAAAGGTTTATCATGTTGCTCACAGCATCAGATAAGAGCGGGAGGTGACCTGTCCATGCTCAGCCCTGAAACAGTGTGGCAGGGCCACTGTGCTTAGCTTTGGAGAGGACTGAGCCTGAGCCAGTGCTTATGCTGTTAGTGTTGGTTGTGGCCAAATGGCTTCGTGTTGTTTTAATTTCTCTTACATTTGTATTTTCCCATCTTTAAAATGGGCATAATTCCTGCCCCTCCAAGATATCACGAAGATTAGAGCTAATGTGGCTGTGGTGGGCTGCCTGGCGTGCACCCTCACGAGCCAGCTGAAGGCCCGCTCCCTCACACCTCCCGTTGTGACTTCATGTAGTGATAGGAGAGTTAATGAGGTAATTAAGTGAAAATCCTGCCATCATCTCATTGGGCCCTAGCCCACTCTGACTGGTGCTGTTAAAATAAGCGTTGTTTAGGATAGCCAAAGAGGGACGCCACAGGGGGACCCACGGAGAAGACACCATCTGCCAGTTAAGGAGAGAGACCTCAAGAGAAATCAGTTGCTGCTGACAACTTGATCTTGTATTTGAGAATGGTGAGAAAATACATTTCTGTGGTTTCTGCTACCGAGTGTGTGCACTTTGGTATGCTGGCCCAAGCAGTCTAACACAGCTTCTAAGACTTCTGGCACAGATTCACGATGGTCTCCGAAAGCATGATAAACAGCTCTCTCCTCCTGCCCTTCTGCCCTCCTCCTGCTCTCTTTCCTCTCCTCCCTCCCGTGATCTTCGCTGCAGTCCTTTCCCCTCTTCCTCTCTCCCCTTCCACCTCTCCCTCCTCTCCTCACTCTGCTTCTCCTTTCCCTTCCTGTCCTTCCATTCTTATTCTTTGCCTCACCTAAATGACCCAGACCTCTCAGCTGGCTGAGGTGGGGTCCCGCAACAGCAGGGAAAGCAAGGAGCGCGCGTGCTCCTATTAAAGGGAAAAGGCAGGCTTGGCATTTCCCCAGGGCTGGATAGAGCCATAGAAGAATAGCAATCAGGTGAGCTGCTGAGCCGCTCACAGCGAATACTTCTTTCAGGATTATGGAGTTCAGCTGAATTGGAATGGTGGGACTAGAAGCTCAGACATTTCTTTCACTTCACTAGAAGGAAAGCAACTCCTGGGTAGGCGCTCCTGTCCTTCCTCATGCTGTGGTTTCAGGGTGGAATCCTGGTTTTGGAAGAAGGGCCTTTGGCCTGGGGTCCTCATTTTTGTATCCCTACATCCAATAACATGGTAGGACAGGCCAAAGGTGATCCAAGGACGCCCACCGGAATGGTGCCCAGGCCAGTCCTGCGGCTCTTCCCTGAAGAGTGGGAGCAGCCGCTGATAATGGACTTCCCCTCTAGAAGAGACACTTTCCTTCACCAGAAAAATGAGTGTAATCAGACTGGCTGGCAAGAGCCGTTTGAGATTTCCTGGATGAGAGGCTCTGTGTAAACCGAGGGCACTGTTGTTTTCATACCTGTTCGCTGGGCCGGGAGAGAAGGGAAATGGGAAAGTGAAGCTAGAATGCCTCTTTGGCAGCCGGCTCCCCAGTCTCTCAATCACACCCTGACGCTGCAGACTGCTCAAGCAGCGAGCGCTGGAAACAATGGGAGCAAACGGGGCAAGGCGGAGGCCAGGCCAGGAGGCGGCGGCAGAGAGCAGCGCAGCTCCTCAGCGGTACTTGGCATCGCCGGTGTTGGGTTTCTTCGTCTGTGAGATGAGCGATTGGACCTTCCAGTCGTTTTTGGAACTCAGATCATAGAATTTTCAGCATTTCTCATTAGCAAATATAAAGGGGTCTTTAGCTTAGAGGTCAGAGAAGGGGTGCCCAGGAGAGACAGAGAGTTGGGGTGAGAATAAAGGAAGAGAGGACAACTGGAAACGAGGAGGGGAAAGAAAGAAGAAATAAGGAACGGCGTTCGGGTTTCTGCAGCTCGACCCCCACCTGGGTCTTTGCTAAGGGCAAAGGCCTGATGCCGGTGGTGTCGCACAAAAGCCAGGGTATTCAGAAAACAATGGCGACCTTCCTCCCACCTAGCAGCAGAGTGAGAATCCTGTGCACATATTCCCTGACCTTCTTGGCGTGATGCAGCCCAGGCTGCTATTAAGAGAGCAGGCACATGCAGTGACTCAGCAGCTGTGTGTACCTCTTCCTGGGGGTGACGTGGGGTCCAGCCCCTGACCCTCCCATGCCTTTCCTAACACAGAAGACTTTTGAGATGGGAAGAACCTGCTGAGGTCCCACGCATGGTGTGAAAGGCCCTTCTCCATCCCTCACTCCTCAAGTCGGAACTTGAAATAAGGCAGCAGGAGGCTGTGTCAGCTGCTTAACATGCAGAAGGGAGGAGTCGTACAGTCAAGTGCTCATCACTCTCTCTGTGAATGATGAAGGACGAGAACACCTGGGCAGAGGGCAGGCCCGTGTGCCTCATTATGCACGAGGCAGCAGCTGCACCTGCCACAGTGGCCTAGGTGCGCACGTGTGAGGGGGCACAGGCATAGGTTTTGTGCATGGAGATCCAGGTATACAGGCACATATGTGCACACACATGCACACACATGCACGCACACACCCCAGAGGGCCAGCACCATCCGTGAATAGTAATTCCCACTCTCCTTTCTATCACGAGGACCTCTCCTTCCTGAAGAAAGTCACCACGTCAGAGTGAAGAATGGTTGGGGAGAATGACAGAGTCACCCGTTCCTTTGACTGCTCATGAAGCTGCAGAACACTGGAGGAGTCGCAGCTGTGGCATCACCCATCAGCAGTCCCCAGTCCCCGGGTCTCATCCTTCTGGGGACAGTGATCCTTCTGCTGCAACTTCCATGGCCACTCACGGCTGGTGGTTTCTGGCCTTGGTGCACACGTGGACACATCTGTCCCCATCAAAATCATCACTGACACTCCCACGGGGCAGGGAAACTAGACTCCCCTGCCCTCCGCTTGCCCTCTCTTCTCATCTGAGATTGAGCTCCACTTTCCCACAAGTTTCTGTTTTCTGGAAAAATCTGAAACATGCTGTCTCTAAGAGGTCAGAGGCTGTCGCAGGGGGGCCACATGGTACCTCTAGTCCATGGTCTAGGAATAGCACAGCTCCTCTAGATTACTTTTTGGGAAAACCTTAGTCCAGCAAACTCAGTTCCATCTGTCAACTGCAGAGTTTTATCTACTCTTTCAAGCTCATAAATCATCTTCAGACAAATGTAACTCCTGGCCACTTTTGATGGCCCAACATCCAATGTCATCTAGTGAGCATGAAGAAAAGTTCAGTTTTTCTACCTAGCAGAAAACTGCTCTTCTGCATTGTATTAATGACAATACACTGCATAACCTCCAAGGCAGGTATTGGAAGAATAAATCTCACTGAGGAAAGAAAAGCGACACATTCAGCTTTGCCTCTGACCACTAAATGCCACCTCCCTGGATTGTCCCATTGATGATGGGGAGACACCATTGTGACCTCAGCTGGGGCCAGGCGTGGGGGGGGGGGTGGTGCTTCCTTCTCTGCTTAGATTCACTTCCTGGCACTTTACAGTGCAGTTGCAACAAGGGATTTCTATAAACCTTTGCCAAAGAGTACCGGGAAAGACAAGGGAAATGAATGCACAAAGCAATATGGATTTTGACAATTTTGTTAACAAGGGATGGCCCAATGCTAGAAAGTAATACTTTCTCATTACACAGGAAACTTAGGGGAAAAGTGGCTTCCTAGGAGATTTTTTGCCTCTAAATCTGCTATTTATCTTTCTCCGGCTTCTATTTTAGATGAAGGCAATATGATGGCATGTAGCCGAAATGTTCTCTCAAGTCTTATGTTCAGAGGTGAGGCCTGGTTGGAATAGTGGGTCCCCAGCGCATGACTTGGAAGGCTCTATTCCATTTCTTGGTTCGCCCTCCCTTGCTTCTTGGGCACCATAACATATGCTGCTTCCTTAGGCCAGGCCTTTCCAACATAAGTTTCTGCCTTGGATCTGGCCAACCATGGACTGCACTCATCAGAAACTGAGGCCAACGATCTTCTGCTCACTTAAATTATGAGGTCGGGCATTGTGTCCCCATGACAGGAAAGTGGCCATTAAAGGTACCCAAAGAATCTAAACTTCTTTTTTGGGGAGAGTGGGGGAGGTCTACAGGGTGTTCAGGGTCTCACTACTAGATCAGACTCATAGTGATCTGCCTATTTACAGCCTCCCAAGGTGCATGCCACCACACCCAGTTTCAATTGTCTCAGTGTGCCCTGGGGGCTGGGCAGGTGCTTTAATCCCCTGAGCTATTTGGCTGGCCTTACTTCTTGGTTTGGAGAAAGAACTATTTCCCTAAACTCCTCCTGTACAGAACAGGTAAGGCTGGCAGGAAACTTAGGGGTCATCTAGCAGAGTGGTTTACACATCTGTAGCTCATCAGAGCAAGCTTGCAATAAACAGATTTCTGTGCCCATCCTCTGACCTCTTGATCTCAGTCATCCTGGGAAGAGAACTGGGAATGTTATTTGGAATGAGGCCCTGGAATGATGTGCCCTCTTGACCTCTGAAATACAGGAAAACTAAGGCCCTATGCTGGAGTTGTTCAGAGTTGTATAAATGTTAGCAAGCAGGTTTCTGTTAATGTTTCTCCCCATATGTCAGTCTGGTCCCTGATAACAGATTTGGGCACAATCCAAGAGAGAACAGGAAGCCTCAGTTGCCAGGGGGAAATTGCCTATTTGACCCTGTGTTAAACAGCTTGTCTCCAAGATCAAAAAGAAGGCCCCAGACATGGGCGATAAACAGTTAGCACACTGCTTAGCAGAGTTGTATCTGCCCCCCTCCCCCAGTTCTTCCCATTTGGCCAAGTAGAATCCCAACTATTTCTCAATGTTTCACTGGATTCCCATCTCCTACCAGGGCTCTTAGAACCCAAGACTTCCTGAAAGTTAGGGGAATAGGTGGGACACAGGACTGGCACTCAAGAAACTGAATACTGAGGCCAGATCATTCTAGGTCTTCTACCTGGGTACTTGAGACAAATCTTCTCTTTTGAAGCTCAGCCCCTTGTGGGCCATGAAAAGATCTGAGACTTGATACCAACAAGTGTTTAGATACTATATGATCATAAGGTTATGGGTCTGAGAAGGGAGATTCTCAGATTCTCCTGCATATACAGGGAAAGCCCATTTCTACTTTCTCCTCTGCTACACATAGATTTCTCTTCTCCCAATAATTCTCTCCTTGGGTGTCAATTTCCAGAGTTAGGCACAACAGGTCTGAAGAAAGGGCCTGGGAGGTCAGGAGCCATGGGAATGCTGGGAAACTCATGGCTGACTGGGATGTAAATGCCGTCTGGGCAGCGCCAGTCATGATGGACCTGAGGAAGCTGCTCTATGGGGATCTAGAGGCCATCCAGTGAACCCCACCTTCCCTTCCCCTCTCCAAAGCCCACCAAGTAAGTTTTCACTCAGTGCCCCACCAACAGGGAACCTCTGGACTCTCAATGTCTTCTTCCACTCCCGGGCCACTCTGTCTGTCTCCCAAGTGAACCGATGTGACATTTCTGTAGTATGTGTGCTGCCGAGACCATTGTTCCATATTGCTGTTTGTTCCTGCATCACCTATCTCTTGGCTGCCCACAAGGCAGAGACTGTGTCTTCTGGGTGTCCTCTGTGTGAGTCTTTAAGTGTGTGAATGCTCAGTAAAGACACGCAGCTTATGGAAAGCAGCGGTGACTGCTGCTTCTGGTGAAGCAGAGGAAAGGTGACAGCACGAGCCCAAAGTGTCTGAGGCGACACCTGCTGCTAATCTCTAAACGCCCTCAGCTTGCTTCCCGTCCTCTTTACCTCTGTCAGTTCCCTTGGCCATCTCCTCCTCCTCTGTTTCCACTTCATGGGTCATCAGTCAGTATTTGGTCACTGTAGTGGTTGGTGGATTGTGTCAACCTGAGAAGCTAAGAGCTTAACTAAATCATCTCCACAGTTCCACATCCTAGGGTGTAGAGGCCACACCCTCGAGTGACTCATCACTTGAAGGAAAATGAAAAGGGATGGAAGGCCCCGTTCTTCCTCAGAAGAGCTCCAGTCTGTGCCATCAGCTTGGACATCATCTCCTGGCTCTAGCACAGACGCTTGGCTTCTGCTCTGGATCCTTCTGGTGTACGCTCATGAGCCTTCTATCATAGACCCATCGGCCTCCTAATACAGACTCACATGGAACACTGCTGTGGAATCCAGACCTTAAACTGAATCCTTCAGTCTCCAGTGTGCAGACGCCCTCTGCATGCTTCCTCATCTGACCCTGTGGCTGCTGTCATAAGCCAATCTTATAATGTCTTATACCTTTACATAACTTGTGTTACATCTGCACCTGTAGTAAAACCCTGACTGATACAGTCACCTTACAATCTCCCACTCTATCTTGGCCCCCAATCTTGCTCTCCCCAACCTCAGGGTGTATCCTTTCTCTGGAGCCTGATTCCTGGAGTTTCTTGCTATCTTCTTCTCCCATACTGAATCCTCAGATTGTGCTCTTGCTCACTCCACCCATCCCTGCCTCTTTGCAAACTCATCTGTCTTGCTCCTCTCTCTGTCTCTCTCTCTGTCTCTGTCTCTCTCTCTCTCTCCTGTCTCTTCAGCTTCTCTGACAAGAGGGACCACTGAGATAAAATCTTAATCCACAGCCCAAGTGAAGCAAGGACAGAATAATGTGGAACAAGAACTTGTTGCCATTCAGATTTAGGAGAGTCTCCCTGGAAACCCCATGGAATGAGTGTCTGTAAATTGTGAGCAGTGTTTCTCTCACCCTTTCAATGTTGTGCTTCTTAAATTTACTTTGGCCTTTGCCACAAAGTCCTGCATTGTTTCTCCCTTTTCCCTCCTCTCACCTTTCTTAACATACACTTATCCTTATACATGCACTTCCCAACACCTTCAGTAATGCAAATCACAGGTTGTTATTCTTGGGGAAGAAGAATAGGAGTTATTTCTTCCTAAAGATCCTGTCTGTATTGCCCTGGACTCGCCACTGTACTGGAAAGAAGACAGCTTGGTGGCTGCATTCACCAGGCAATTTTGTTCCATTTACCACTCTATAGTGAGTTCTTCAACACAGCTGCACCTTACCTCAAGCTCACATCAAATATTTAGGTCTCTTTTCCTTGAAACAATCTTTTACTCTCACCACCACCCAGACAGAGAAGAGATTTTACAAGTAGATTCTGGCCCACTGGCCCTCTGAATAGAGATGTTTTCTGCATACCTTATATGCATAAGGAGTCAAAGGCAAGGCCAGTTGTCATCAAGAGATGTATCCAAGCAACTGTGGTGCTAAGCAACAGGTTGGTGTTCACGGAGTCCTGGTCCATGCCAGTCAGTGTGGGCTGCACAGAACTTGGCCTTGACTAGAGGGAGGGCTTCATTAGATGAAAGAGAAGCTAGAGGAGGAGAGGGAAAGGAAGGGAGAGGAACAAGGAGAAGGGAAGGAGAGAGGAGAGGAAATAGAGTCAGGAGAGGGAAAAATAGAAGTAGGATGGGGGTCTAGGGGGATAGTGCAGTAGAATAAGCACTTGCCTGGCAAGCACAAGGGCCTGAGTTCAATCCCCAGTTCCCTCCCCACAAAAAAAGAGAAGTAGGTTGGGGAGGAAGGGGTAAAAATAAATAGAAGATTTTTTGTTTCAAACCACATGGAATACCAATTCTGAGATTAGGCTAATATCTGAAGAATAACCACCAGAATAATGACAGCTGAATATTTTTAAAACTATTTTGTACATGCTGTTTGGTTGGTGAATACATCTTCCAGCATTTCAAAGTTTTCCCTCTTAAAACCCTTCAGAACTGGCATCATTTGTGGCCCAGAAACTCGTGCTGCCCAACTACTGGCTGCTGATACAGAGACTGAAGCGCAACCCCTGTGGAGGGGGCCAGGTCGAGCTTCTGAGAGCAGCCTGGTGATGTGGACGTGTAGATGGGACAGGCAGCAGAGAACGGGTGAGAGCAGAGTGCCACGTAAAGAGGGAGGTCAGAGCGGCCAGTCTGATGGCTGACAGGCAGGCTGGGGCCAGACCATCTGGTCAGCGTGAACTTCCACCTTTGCTTTTACCATCCTACCAGGACATTTAGGGAAGAAGCTCCTGTGAGTTCTCTCCTGATGGCGATACTCAGAGGACCCAGGCAAGCTTGTGTGGGAGGAAAATGGCCTGACAGCCACAGGATAGTTAGAGGTAGGGCTCAGAGGTAGGGCTTGAACGGCTATGGGCTCCAGTGACCAGGGAGCACCTAGTACATGAGATCCCAACCCGAATCTCGCTTCCCCCTGCATTTCCTGCACTTTTTGTCTTAAATAAGCCCTGACCTCCATCATGCCTTGCACATTGTCCCTGAGTGGTTGCAGGTTGGGTGATAACCACTTACACTTAAGCACACTAGCCTCGGTGATTAGATGCCATTTTAAAGGACTTAGAATAGGGTCATTAAGATTTGTCATTCCTTATTTTTAAGTCCGTTTGTCTGTATCATCTGCTGTCCACTGTCAGTATCTCTAGGACTCATGCAGTTGTTTCTAACCCCTGAAAATACTTGGCATGTGGTTGGCATGGCACACACTGCACACACTTGTGAACTGTGCCTCATGCCAACTGGGCATTATCATCCCCAGCCAAGCCTTGAACTCAGCCATTTATAAATCCTAGGCTTTTGTGATTGGTCTCCTCCCCAGAGTGACTCCCGGGTCATCTTTGCCTGGAAGGCACCAGGTGCGTTTTGTCGGGAGTTGATGAGATGTCTCTTTTTGTTTTGTTTTTAAAAAGCAGACAAGAGGAACGCTGGGGAGAAGCCCATTGTAGTGCCAAATGAAGACATGTGGGAGAGTGTGCATGTGTCTGTGTGTGATACAGACGCCACTGGAAGACAGGTTTCCAGAGATTTTAACACACACACACACACACACACACACACACACACACACACACACGCAGACGGGTGGAAAGAAACAGATGTTCGGAAAAAATTATGTTATCTGAGATTCACGTAAACAACTAGACAAAATGTTTCTCTGCTGTGGCAGAACTGCTATATTTCAGCTTAACAGGCACTTGTTGAGTGCACAATTAACTGAACCCTTTCCACATGGTGGCAAAGTCATCTTGTGAGACAGACACTGTCTTCTATAAGAGAGTGATCTTCCTTTCATATGTC
This sequence comes from Capromys pilorides, assembly GCA_004027915.1. Lineage (NCBI taxonomy): Eukaryota > Metazoa > Chordata > Mammalia > Rodentia > Capromyidae > Capromys > Capromys pilorides. The sequence continues at coordinate 56,660 of PVKN010000934.1, forward strand.
ATAAAATACCATTCTGTAATCACTACCCTAAACTACCTTTTAACTAGAGGAGAGATGCCTGGCAGAGATGCCTGGCCCAGTGCTGTCAGTCAGGGACAGGCACTCACCACTCACTGACTACCAAGAAACAGAAGCAGGAAGGGGTCTATGTTGGGCAGACAGTGGAGACAGTAGCAGGAACTGTGGCAGCCACATCTGTGTTTGAGGGCAAAAGCAGGATCTGTGGCATGAGCCCCATTTCTGATGTAAATTAAGGCAATCAGTAGCACCTGGTGCTCAGTGTCGGTAAGAAGGTCATAAGTATGCTTTGTTCTGATTAGTTCAGAGGCAGGGCTTGGGGTTGTGTTATTTGTTTTAGGACTATTTATTCTGGTTCTTTGCTCTAATTAAAGATTTTGTGAGCTACTCCTAATCCCTTCTGATAACATTTTCATCTGGCTGCTTTTGTTTTCTTTTATTTTAGAGTACTGAGGGCTGACCTAGAGCATTTGCACTGAGCTGTGTCCCCAACTTCTTTAAAAGCTTTTGTTGATAAGGGTGTGACTAAATCCCTCAGTTTCCAGGCTGAGCTTGAACTTGCCATCCTCTTGTGTGCACCACTGTGCCCTCCTAAATTAATTTTCTCTTAGGCCAATCCACAGTTTGATGTGTGTTCTTTGCAATTAAGAAACACGATTAATGCAAAAATTGGTACAAGAATGACCAAAGACAACAACCCCTAAGAAAGTTGGGAGGTGAGTCTGTATTTGAGCATTGGGCTTTATTAATTTTGAGGACAGAAAACATTCAAATCCATTTGAGCACGGAGTTTGGCAGTTGCTTCCAGTGATGCTGTTCAACAAGTTTTTGTGTGTGGGCTTTTACAGTAATGTACCTGAAGGGTAATCTTTGGTGAACAAATAGACAGTCACATGCAACAGAATGAGGGACAACAGGAAATATGTCACCAGTGAGTGGGCAAGATTCCTCAGATAGTGCTGCAAAATAGAAGACAGAGTGAGAGATCAGACTCCTCATTTCTAAGCTTCAGTCATGAACTGTAAAACAAGAACTTTCTGGGAATATGCTAAAAAGCTCTCTGATTTCTTCCAGATTTAGAATCGAAACAACCAAAATCGTGCTCCAAATGTGAGCCTGCCAGAATCGAGTATGCTTAGCTGTATTACAGTTCTCAAATGAAAGCTAAGGCATTTATTGGTAAAGAGCAGCACTCCAACACTTGCAAAGGGAGGTGAAAAAGCTTCAGAAAATTGAAGTTCTCTGATCCTCAAGCTCCTCTAAGTGTCAATGAATACTACAGACAATGGCTTCTTTTCCTGTCTCAATATGATGGCCCTACCTTAACTGAAAACCTTGTAATGAGTGAATGAATTACCTTGCAGAGGAAGTCAATTATTCTAATTGCTCACCCACCTTTCCCCCTAATCACATTGCTTATAGCTTGAGTCACTTGCCAGCATTCTCCCACAGATGAACGGAATAAAGGTTGTGTTGTTGAAAATACTTGTTCATTTATGTATAATGACAAATAATGCCACATACTGCAGAAGTCACACAAAGTGCTGCCATCATCGGCCTCTCTCCTTTAGAATAGAGCATAAATCCCTGACTCACTCCTGGGTTTGGCCACATGATTTGCTTTGGCCGGTGAATGTGTCCAGTTCCCTGTGTTTGCATGATTTATTAGCTCTGTGCTCCCGTGATTCACTCAGTAAAGACCTGGCTCCAGATAGTTTTGTATTTATGAGAAAGTGGAGATGCGTAGGGGGACCAGAAACTGGTCTTCAGCCTTGAGTTTGGGGTGAGAGGTTATTGTCAAATCTGGGCACCTTCTTTACTTGATGAGTTTCTGTCAGCCTGCATTTGGGATAATTTGTTATCCAGCATTACCGTAGCAGTTGTTGACTATTGCAGACATTTCTATCCCCACTTAACTTCCTGTGTTTTTAGTAAGAGAAAGATCATCAGAAAAATGTAACCATGGAGTTTTATAAACTCAGTCACTCTCATGGGAGCTGCTGTTTCCAGATGTTGCTTACATTTTGGAGCAAATTGACACAGACTCTGTAGATGGTACAATCCTATATGGATTCGTCATAACAGTTTCAATAGGAAAGACAAAACAAACATCACAAAAATGATTTTGCCTAGTAAAGTCAACAATATATCCTACAACTCTTTTCTTACAGTTACAATAACTCTGGCTCAATGTAATGATTTAGTCCACAGATATCTTATTTTCTCACGTTCCTACGGAACATGAACCTGAGCTTCTACATTGACGACATCAAGATGACAGCATTTACGGCCATGCCAGCCCAGCCCCCAGGGTGCACTGAGACGGCAGTTGAGACTCACACTGGTGGTGCGAACCTGTAATCCCTGCTCTTGGGAGGCTGTATACAGGTGGATCACTACAAGTCTGATCTAAGTAGTGAGACCCTGAACACCCTGTAGACCCTTCCCTAAGATACAAAAAGAAAAGATGATAGCATTTGTGGTATTAAAGGAAATAAATGACTTAGAAATGCACGTGTATGTTAAAGCAAAAGAAACATTGCTTGATCAGGTAGAGAATTTCCATCTTGGTCCGTTGCATGTGAACATCCCTCTGGAGCTAGGAAGAAGTTGCTGCAATCTTTGTCTCCCCTTTTTTTTAGAGATACACCATGTTTAAAGTGCATGTATAGATTTGGGAGATAACATATAAATTATTTGGATATAATGCTCCTGTTCATATATTGGTGACAATCTCAGATGATCCCCAAGGTTATCAATTTTGAATTAGAGTACAAGCAACACTGCCATTTGGCTATTATAATCCTGTAGATGCAAGAAGATTAAAGTGTTAGAGATGCATTAAGATTCTATAGCAAGCCTGAGAGCAAACTCTCAAGAGTGGAAGAAAGGGTTTGGGAGCAATGTCATGTTTATTTTTTGTTTTGTTTTTTCCAACAAAGAAATTCCTCTTCTTTTTGGAAAATAGTCTTTGGCTTGCTAGCACAGACCATTCAAAATTTAGTAATATACCCATTAGAAAGTAGGAATTGTTGCCCACCAAACCACACATTTCAGTATGGCCACATAACTCCACCATCAAGAAGTGACACATAATAGATCTTGATCAAGATGTTTCTATGTGCACATATAATTTTCTCATATCTCCTGTGTAACTACTCTTGTCATACTGTCACCTTTCTCTACATCTACAGCTATGGTTTCCTGACCATTTAGCTAAAGAGGAAAACAATGCTCATTTATTTACATATACTTTCAAGAAATTTTCTACTCCAACACAGAAGTCCTGTCCTGGCTCTGAATGAAAATCTGCAAGTACTTCACCTTACAGCTGGTGGAATCGGAAGGAGGCTACTAGGAGCCATCCCAAAGGGCACAGTGCCAAGGAGTCAAGAGTTCTTCACCCTAAATGCAAGGTTCAAGTAACATAGTAAGTTTTTATTAAGCATATATTCTATGATGATTCAGGTGCAAATAAATCGAGAGACTAAACGCCCACATTTCCTCAAGAATGTTCATTGCCCCCACTCTATAGCTAAAGTTTTAGTAAGTGACTCACACCTCACAGACTGCCTTTCCAAAAGCAACATTAAATTTGGTTATGTGCAAAAAAAAAAAAAAAATGGGATGGGGTAAGCAAATATGGTTATAGTAGCTATTGCACAGAGGAAATTGCCATGTATTGGAAAAAGCCTCGACTCCACAAGGTGTATTGTTCATGTCCTATGGGCAGGGTTGTTTTTAATGGGGAA
>PVKN010000935.1:0-13316 GCA_004027915.1 Capromys pilorides
GGCAGGCTGTAAGCAGGCAGATCACTGTGAGTCCAGTCTAGTAGTGAGACCCTGAACACCTTATAGACCCTTCCCTAAAAATATAAAAATGAAAAAGTTTGCACTTCTTTGATTTAATATACTTGAAGCATTTATGGTTTATTTTTTAAATTTGGTTTAAATAAATTAAATAACTACAAATATAGGACAAAGAGATTGAGCTCTTTTAATTTTGACTAAGAATATCAAAGTAGGTAGTTAAATTTTAAGAAGCAAATGGTAGAGCTTTACACTTAAGATTTGTGTGGCTTTTTTCTTTTATTATGGCCTGCTCAGCCTGCCCTGTGGGTGGGGCTGGCGCAGCATGTGGTGCCAGGGATCGAACCGCGGTCCCTACAGTTGCCTAAGCTTTCCTAAGCAAATGCTTTAGACCGTTGAACCATCTCGCTGGCCCTTGTGTGGCTTATTAAATATAATAAAGCATGAAGAATAATATGTATCATAGGCCATCATTTGTATGAAAAATGAGACTATATAAATGCAAATGCATATATACATGCTTGGATACTAGCTTGGTCCTTTGAGTTGAGTAGTTCTACTCATTTTTGCTACCCCTGGTTGGTTGGAGATTGTGAAGTATTTATTCCTTTTAAAACCTGATTTTTTACTTTTATTTATTTATTTATTTTATTTATTTATTTTTTTTTTGTGGAACCAGGGATCAAACTCAGGACCTTGCACTTGCAGGGCAGGCACTTGTGCCCCTGAGCTATCTCTCCGGCCCCCTAAAACCTGATTTTTATCTTTTTTTTTTTCTTATATTTTGCTCAGGGTCTTACTTTGCAGCTCAGACTCATAATGATCCTCCTCTTTTCAGCCTCCCCAGTGGTGGGATTACAGTGTGCCACCACTCCCAGACTCAGTCACTGGCTCAGCATGCCTGGGGATGGGGCCAGCAAGGCATGTGGTGCCAAGGATTGAACCCCAGCCCCTGTGCTTGCCTAAGAAGGCTCTTAGTTCACTGAGCTAACTCACAGCCCTTAATTTAATTTTTAAATACCTTCTTTAGTAATATTTTATGAAAGATGCTAATGGTGTAGATTCCTTCAAAGTGATTATTTTGGTCACTACCCACTGGCTGAGTTACTATTGGGCCTCCATTCTACTAGGAGTGGCTTTGTTTGCAAATTGACTGTCTCTTAAAAGTTGCAAAAAGTATTAGTAACAATAGTTGCTGCTAGGCAGGGTGATTGGGAGATAGGGAAGGGAGGGGCACTTAAAATTATGTATCTTTTTTATACAATGTCCTTTTAATGCAGCAGCATGCTTAGCTTAAGAGTATGTACTTTTAGAAATTATTTCTCCTCAGTCACTCATTATTATATCATTCTGCTTAACTGGGTCAAAGCTAGAGAGGAAGGAGAAAAACAAAAATCATCTGATAGAATATGGAAGTTTTTATGACTTTTTTTTCTCTCCTTTTTGGTGGGGCTGGGATTGAACCCAGGATCTTGTATGTGTTAGATAGGTGTTCTGAGTTTATCTCCAGCCAAAAGGTGGTGACTTTCAAACTTTAAATGTACATTTGAATTACCTATTAATCTTTGTTCCCACTTGTAATATAAAAGCAGACCTTTTTTTTTTTTTTTTTTGTCTTTTTGAGACAGGGTCTCACTATGCAGTTCAGGCTGGCCTCGAGCTCACTTTCGTAGCCCAGGCTGGTCTTGAACCCGCACCCATCCTCATGCCTCAGCCTCCCAAGTGCTGGGGTTATAGGCATGTGCCAGGAACGCCCAGCAAGACCTTTTGGTTTTGATTCTGAAAGTCTGAGTTGAGGTCTAGAAATCTACATTTTAACAAATTTCCTATGTAATTTGGTAGGTTTTGTTTGTTTGTTTTGTTTTGTTTTTGTTTTTGTGGAACTGGAGGTTGAACTCAGGACCTTGCACTGGCCAGGCAGGCGCTTGTGCCCCTGAGCTATCTCCCCAGCTCCTTAGGTAATTTGAGTACACTCTACTATCTGATGGAGTCCCTATTCTGAATAACACCAATGTCACTTTGATATTTCATCAAAAAGACACACCTGTGATATTAATTTTTCTTGACAAATGCAAGTGAAGGGAAAACTATTATATTTTGTCTACATAAAAATATGAGACTCAGGGGGCCTGCAGCTTAGCTCAGTTGTTTAAGCGCCTGCTTGGGTAAACACAGTCAGGCACAGGGGACTGGGGTTTGATTCCCAGCTCCGCAGACCTTACCAAACCCACCTTTAAGGCAGCCTGAGTCAGCCAAAAAAAAAAAAAAAATCGTTCTCAACTTAAAAAAAAAAAATGAGACTCAGAAATGGACAAACAGTACACTTTGCAATGTCACACACCAAATGTGCAAAGTATCTTGAAAAGCCGAAGTACAGTATCTGTCTGGTCAGCTCACAGTGTGGTGGGAGAGGGCTCACCCTGACAGGCCCAGGAAATGTGTTGCTAGATGGATTTTATAACTGTTCCTCTCTCTTGTTTGAGGTCATAGTTTAAACCCCTTAATCACTTGTTCTTTCTGGTATATCTCAGGGAGGGTAATGAGCCAGGAGAGACCAACCAGATCACATACCGAAAACTTCTGGTCCAAGTGTGTCAGTTCAGCAATGTTCTCCGTAAACAGGGTGAGTGTGAGGGTGTGGGAACTGGCTGGAGGACTTGGCATTAGGATCTGAGGATTTGTGGGGAGAGAAAAATAAATGGAAGGAATTTAACAGGGGAACAGAACAGAAAATGTTAACTAGGAGAATCGCCAGCTGGAGGGGTGGGAGCAGGAAGTCACAGCAGGAAGGCTCATTGTCACTGTGCTATGCCTTTTTACCTGCAGGCATTCAGAAGGGTGACCGGGTGGCCATCTACATGCCCATGATCTTGGAGCTCGTGATAGCCATGCTGGCCTGTGCCCGCCTTGGGGCTTTGCACTCCATTGTGGTAGGAGTTTGGGCTAATGAAAAGGGGCCGGGATTGAGGGCATGGATCTAGAGAAGCAGGTGGGCCTGGATGATGGAGGATCTTAAATAATAAAGGGGCTTAGTGTGCTTATGTCCGCAGGTCCGTATCAGTTATTCAGTTTCTTCTAGGACTCTGCCTTAGAAATTCTAAGTGTTTCTTGAACAACTCCTTTTCTTGTTAACTCAGTGCCTGGGATCTCCCTCTCTCCTTCAGTTTTTCTTTCCTTCCCTAGTTTGCAGGCTTCTCTGCAGATTCCCTGTGTGAACGGATCCTGGATTCCAGTTGCAGCCTTCTCATCACCGCAGGTGATTGATTCTCTCACTTTTTCTCTAGACCCTACCTTGAGTCTCATTCTTGAGTCAGCTCTTTGGATTGGGGCTGCTTTAGGGTGGAGGGTAGGACTGCCTGCCCTTCCTCTCCACATCCCATCTCAGCGAATCCTCTGTCAGCCCAAATCAGCTACAAGTGCCAGAATCAAGAGGCCCACTGAGGAAGGGGCATTGTGCCTACTGGGGAGGATGGTTCCCACTAAGCTCTGGAATGTCTGTTGCTCCCCAAAGATGCTTTCTACAGGGGGGAAAAACTTGTAAACCTGAAGGAGCTGGCTGACGAGTCCCTGGAGAAGTGTCAGGAGAAGTAAGTGCGCTAGCCTGTTGGCCACCGCCCTGGGTTAGCTGCGCCTTTCCTCAGTGCCAGTTTCCCTTTGTCCGTCCCTACCAACTTCCCTTTGGAGCCAATCAGACTACCACTTTAGGCTTTTCTTTTCTCCAGAGGTTTCCCAGTGAGACGCTGCATTGTGGTCAAGCACTTGGGGCGAGCAGAGCTTGGCACGAGTGACTCCCGCAACCAATCTCCCCCAGTTAAGAGACCATGTCCAGATATCCAGGTGAGTATGGTGCTGGTATACTTCCCCTGGGGTTAAATTTCCTCCCACTTCCTGCCCAAGAAGTTCCTGAAATCTTCTTTTGCTTATTTATCATAATTCTGAGGCTCTGGAATCAGTCCTAAGAATGTTTTCTCTAGCAGGGCTGGTGGAGCAAGGCACTTTGACCTTGAATATGAGGGAAAGTCCTTTGAACCTCAAGAACTTACCATGTCAGGTTGTGAAGGAGATTGCTATGCTGGTTAGGGTATCTCGACAAGCACAAGGGACCTTAGGGTTTGGGCTTGGATTAGAAATGTGCTAACTTAGGTGATTAGACTTGAGGTGAGCTACCTCTTATGGCCTAAGGGATGTCTCTCATAGGTGAACTAGAATTCCTCACTATGGCTCTTGATAGCTTTGGATCTGGCATTTCTATTGGGAGTGGTAGAAAAGCTTAGTGTGGACTTCAGGTCTGAGGGGTATAAGGTATGAAAGTTCTGAGGTGTGAAAGGGTAGAAGGCTGCTTAGATTCTGTGAAATGAAGGAACCTGAGTGGTACTGGGATAGAGATGTTGTGGTTTAGTTTAGCAATAAATGTTAGCAATATGTACATATTATAAGAGCTAGAGCCAGATTTTGGAAAATGAGATGGAACCAGAGAAAGGAGAGCCAGAGGAACAGGAGACATCCAGGGGTTTAGGATACACTCACCCTTCCTTCCCACTCCTCTATCCTTGGATTTTGCTCATCAGCTTTTCCATTCCATGGGCTCTTAACAGGGTAAGCTGAAAGAGAAATCCAAGCGCATCCAGCCCCAGGTATCCACTTCTCCATTGCCTTGGGCATAGCTTTCCTGCATGCTTATCTGTGTTCCCTCTGCTCTTTGCTTGTTTGCTCCATTAAAGTAGCTACCAGACCTCTTCCCCTTTTCCTTGCTCCTGGGACCTAGTAACACCCATGCCAATCTAAAGCTTTGTGAAATCAAATATCTATTGCTGCCTCTGTCAAGCATGGAGCAAGAATCTCAGAGAGATGGTAATAGATGGTAATAGACATCCCACTGCACTCCTTTTGCTTAGGACCTTTGTGGGGGACCAGATAACCAGTCAGAAAGTATTTACCATGCACTTGGTTAGATGGGGCCAGAAGAGATAGAGGAGGAGCAGATAGAGGAGGTACAGATCTTGACCTTGGAATTCACCACCAAGTTGGGAGTTAGACATGTATTCCAAAAGAATGAGTTTATACAGGACAGCAAAGAAAAAGATTCTGAGATACATTTATATATATTTTTGGGACTTACAAATTGCACATAACTCTCTGATGTGATAAAGTATTAAAATTGAACCAAGGCTATCCTATAAGTGGTTCTAAGAAGAGTGATCCATAGGTAAATGCCCAGAACAGCTTAGTGCAGAAGAGAGAGGGGGCCTGGGTTCCAGAGACCAGTTTTTAACTGTATGACCTTGCATACAGCTCACTTTCCTTATCATTAATAGAGAAATGATAATACATGCTTGAAAGAAAGCAAAACATAAAATTTGCTGCTTCTATGAGTCTTTACGGTAGTCTTCACGGGCTACCTTGCCCAAGTGGTACCTTTTATGCTAATAATACGCCTTTCTCTATTCTTGTTAACATGATGAAGACAGACCTGATTCCTAGGGAACTTTCCTTGTACAACTCAGGCAAGGACCTAAGCCCTTCTTTTCAAAATTAATAAACTTGATGATTTAGGGTAGAGGCTCTGGAGCCAGACTACATAGGTTCAAATCTTAGCTCTGCCATCTGCTACTGTGTAAAGTTGGGCAAGTTACTTAAGCTCTCTTGCTCCAGTTTCATCATCTTACAGAGATTTGTCAATATATATAAAGTGCTTGGCACATAGCAACTACGAAGTAAATGTTAGTTGTTATTACCCCCCTTAGCAAAGTAAACTCATAATTCTGCCTCAGGCTTCTAGCATTTGGGTTTTTGTTTCTTGGAGGTAAAAACAGTTACCAATAAAACCCCAAACAGGTACTGTATAAGGAAGCTTCATCCTCTCTGCATGTCAAGAGGGAAGCTGGCAAGACAGCAGCAGTGACCCTGAGGGAGCCATCAACACACCCAGCTTCAAGCCAGCCTTCCATGAGAAAACTCAAAAGAAGCATGATAGCCCAAATTTACAGAGGAAACCACGTCTGGGCCCCCAAGTGCAGAGCTGCTGTGGGCTCAGCCCTCCTTGTGTGACTGACCAGCTGCATCTTCTCGAGGGCATTTCTTATCACTGCCCACTCTGGCAGTGAGGTCAGCCATGATCCCCACCAGGAGAAACTGGAGAAGCCCCAGAAGCTCTGTGCAAGCTGGAGGCTGCAGTCACTTAAGTGCCAAGGCACCAAAAAAGAACCTTTAAACCAATTGAATTTCTAAGCACCTTTAAAGTAATTAATTCAGGAAGTCAAGGCCAATCCCTGGGCCAGTTTGCTATGTAGAGTTTGCAGCCTACCAACCCCCAGCCTATCTGCATTTTGGACAGAGATAATCCTGGAAGCTTTTCATCTTTTACTTCCCTCTTCCAGCTAGACATCCAGAGACACACTCAAAAAGTGAAGAAAGCCAGGGAGAGACTGGCTGAGGCCTTGGGGGTAGACAGGCTGGCAAGGGAGACAGAGGATGAGCAGCTAGGAGGAAAGGCCTGAAAACCAGATAGAAAAAGAAGCAAAAAACTGCTGGAGAATTCCAGATGTGAGGCTGCTGGAGAGAGAGTTTCACTGTGAGAGACCTATCTGATTTTTCTATGAGTCTCGAAAGCCAATCCAATGATCTTCTCACAACCAAACTCCTCTTTATCAAACTCTTTTTTTGAGGGTGGAAAAGAACAGCATGAAAATAGGCTTACAAAATCCAGTGTTTTATTTTTGTTTTCTTGAACAAGGTCTTGCTACATAGTTCAGGCTGGCCTTGAACTCGCTATGTAACACAGGCTGGCCTCAAACTTGTTGTAATCCTCCTACCTCAGCCTCTTGAATGCTAGAATTACAAGCATGTATCACTACACCTGGCCAAAATCCAGAGATTTTTTGGTCTGAAAATTGCAGTGAAAGCTATAAAAATTCTGATAGATTTTCAAGCCCATTCAGTTTTACAATCTTCAAGGCAGGACCTAACAGGTGTCCTCCTCAACCATGTCGCCCATAAGGTCCTTTGTATTCTTTTTCCGTACCTGGCAGCTGCTCTCTCCAGGCCATCCTGATACAAGGACAGGGTCCAACACTTCCATTTTTATTTTAGAAAATTCAAATCTTTTCCTGGTTCCAACCCGTTGGTCTTATAGGTACACACCTAATCCACACATAATATTTACTTCACAAATTGAGTTCATCCTGTTTCCTGGTGCTTGTTATTGGCTCCACACCTGTAAATCCTACCTCTTCCTCTCCTCCCTACATACACATACACACCCACAAGAAAAATACTTTTATAAGATTATAAGAGTTCTCTCAATACAGAGCCACAGTGTAACTATACTTTATCCTTTGACAGTTCACAGTGCGATAGACCAGCACTATTTGTCTGAAACAGTATTGATATAGTCCTGCTTACGTACATTAATACTGTTAGCTCAAGGTTATTTGGCAAGAAAAAATATTCATATTGACAATGTACATATAAACTCATCTAGATTTTCCACTAAAAAATAGAGTGTGCTTTGTATATTCTAGCTGGGGTTCTCTTCTTTTTCTTTTTAATGGCATCCTCACTTGGACAGGATTGTCATTCTCATGATACTCATATGGCAGAAACCTAAAATTCTACAGAGTAAGGGGCATGCAGTACAGAGACCAGTGAGTAGTATTCTAATTTACCAAGGTGCATATTTAACACTTTATGATATTTTGGTACTGCTAATCAAACTCAGGACCTTGCATTTGCTAGGCAGGCACTATGCAAATGAGATTATGTCCCTGGCCACTTTGGGATTTTTAACTAAATATGCAGGCAATAAATTATCATGTATCTGTGTACTGAGAGGAAGGCATTTCTCTAATATTGTCATTTCTACTTGTCAGCCAAGTCCACTGAACATTTAAAAATCTAACAAATATGACAGGGCTTTGAGGCAGCTAAAGCAGTCCCCGAACAGTTCTCATTATCACACCCTTAATTTTATTTCCCAGTTGTTATTAAACTAACCTCTGTCCCTTCTGACATTCATCAGGCTTCTGTCTACCTTACCCCCTGTGGCAGGTTTGATGTTTATAAGATATCTTTTCCTTTTGCTATTCCTAAAATGATGTGAGATCATCAGGACAAAAATGACTATGCTTATTTTTATTTTTTTAAGATTTATTTATTTGGTACAGGGTCTCACTATGCAGCTCAGACTCATAGTAATCCTCCTATCTCAGCCTCCCCCCCAGTGCTGGGGTTACAGGCAGGCACCACCATGCCTGGCTTCAGCGCCGCCTCAGAGAGGGACCAGCATGGCATGCAGTACCAGGATCAAACCCAGGTCCTTGAGCTTGCCAGGAAGGTACCTAAACCACTGAGATATCTCCCTGACTTGTGCTTATTTTTAAAAAGTGATTTGAGGTAGAGTGACTTATTCAAGGTCATATAGCTAGGAAGTGGTAGAACTTGGGTTGAAATCTAGTACAATTTTTGACAAATTCAGCAACTCTAACTTCACACAGACTGTAACAATTAGATAAAAAATGGTATTTAAAGAGGTGGCATTCTGTTATCAAACTGCTCCTACTCCACCAGTAGTATAACGTATATTCATACATAAAATGTCAAAATAAGTACATCCTTGTATTTGTATGTTCTCAACATTGCCAAGATGTTTCGGGAAACTAACAGTTAGAAAAAAATAAGATTATTAAGAAGAAAAAATGATTATAACAGAAAAGGAAAATAGTTCCAAAGGAAAATTGAGAAAAATTTCACTATGACAGATTCAGATGTCATTGCCAAAGACAATTAGATATAGATATAGATTTTGGATAGAATTCACTGTGGTCCATTTCCACCAATGTGAAGCAAGGCTTGCTGCTGAATAGAACCTGTCTCAAAAAAAAAAAGGTGCTGTGGGAAACATCCTGGGCATCAGTGTTACCAAGGCAGAAAAAAACCTGTAGATGTCATTGGGGTCTGGGCATGTAGAAGAAAGTGCTTGGACCAAGGTCTGTTGATTTCCTTCACTACTAACAGGATCAAGTGCTCACCTCACCTGCAGGCTCTGACTAATTTAGCATTTCTGAATTGTGTAGTATCTGCATCCCTGCTGATAAGCTACTAGTTTCCTGTAGTGCATATGTGTGTATGCAGGCGGCTGTGTGCGCAAAGTTATTCATTCAACAAAAATTTCCTGAACGTTTTCTTGAGAATGTTGTTCACTTTACATATGTTGGAAATACAAGGGGGAGAAAAGGTATACCACTGCCCTCCTAGAGGTCACCATCTAGTTAGGGGAAGCAATGACTAAGTAAACAAATAAAAGAAATGGAATGGAAATATATGCTGTATGGGAAAGAAACATGGTATTGTGGTTAGTAATAAATTAGAGGGGTGGAAGAGAGTTTATCATATGCCACTCAGAAGAATTTCCCAAAAAGGTGGCATTTCACCTGAGAATTGAAGGGTGGGAAGAAACCATCCAAGGGGCCCTCTCAGCCTGAGGCCAGGTGAGGGGAGTTTTGTGGTAGAGATAAGGGAGGGATGTCAGAATACCCAGGAAGCCTGCTGTTGTGCTCCTGTTATCTGCCTATTCTATCTTTGCAGGACCCTGTTTCCCTCCCTGCATCTCCACCTGCCAGCTCCATGTAGTCCTTCCAGGTGCCAGGTAGAGGGGTCTCCCACCCCATGGTAAGCTGTTCACAGTTCTTTCCTGCCTATTTCTCTCTTCCTCTTCCTGCAGATCTCCTGGAACCAAGGGGTTGACTTGTGGTGGCATGAACTCATGCAAGAGGCAGGGGATGAGTTTGAGCCTGAGTGGTGTGATGCTGAGGACCCACTCTTCATCCTGTACACCAGTGGCTCCACAGGAAAACCCAAGGCAAGTATGTGCCTGTGTATCTGTCAAGTAACAGTGAGAGGCGAGTTTCTAAGGATGCATGTGATGATGGTAACATTTTCCTATACCCATTAGTTCCAGATATGTCACATTACATTCTCAATTAATAGATGGTGAGGCCCAGGGTAAGACGAGTCAGATGGGGGCTTTCCTGGTACCCAAAAAAGGAGGAAAGGATCATCTGTGAGGCTGACATTGACGTTCCTTGTGTATTCCCATACGATTGGGTTGAAGGAGAGCTATTTTGTCAACTCAGGCCCAAGAGTGGGTATAGGATTTCTCTTGTGCTTCTAAGACCATAATTCAAAACTTCATTTTTTTTTTCTTCCTGGAACATTGTTCCCAGCTAGTCCCCTGCCAGGGCACCTCATGAGGGCTGGAAGTATTTTGAAAAACTAACTCTTCCATTGACTTGAAAGACTTGAAAACTACATCACTGTGTCTACTACCCACCCCATGTTTAACTTCTGTAAAGCATCCTTAGGGAGCTTTAGAGTATCTCCCAATGGGCTTGTCAGAAATACATTCTGGCCTTGTCTTCATAGGAATAGAATAAGCCAAGTGCCTTGTTGTTTTTTTTAAGTCACCCTGACGGTGCACCATTGAGCGTGAGGGCACAAATACACAACGAAGACTGTGAATGTGCTAGGAGTGCTCACGCGTGACTGATGACGCAGAAATAAGATCTTAGTACGTGGGTGGGAATAATGAGCTGATGTACATTTATGGTATTATGGGTACGATGAAGAAGATGAGATGGGAGCACAGAGAAAATAGAGAAAAGAGAAACAGATGCTGTGGAAAGAGTGATGGCAGGCTAGGATCCCCGAGAAGAGGCTTTCTCCACTCTGCCTAACCTCCATTTGTTGGTAAGTGAGGTAGGCTGAAGGCCCCAATCTGAGGCCCCATTTCTCCCACAGGGTGTGGTACACACAGTTGGGGGCTATATGCTCTACGTGGCTACGACTTTCAAGTATGTGTTTGACTTTCACCCGAAGGATGTGTTTTGGTGCACAGCAGACATTGGTTGGATCACTGGCCATTCCTACATTACCTATGGGCCACTGGCAAATGGTGCCACCAGTGTTTTGGTGAGAAGGGAGCTGAGACTTATGGCTACCTAGCCTTTGGGGGGGAGTGGGAGTGGGGGAGGAAGTTAGATAAGATTATCCTGAGGGAAAAGAGTTAAAAACATCATACCAGTGATACACATATATCCATGTTTATAGTAGCACAACACATAATTCTTATTCATGATGGAGTACTACTGTCATAAAGTTACACTTGAATCATTTATAGAAAAATGGATACACTCTGAGACCACAATGTTAAGTAAAATAAATCCGACACACAAACTTCAATATCATATAACTTTTCTTAAATGAGAAATCTAGAGTATCAATAAATTTGAAAACAAAATAAAAGATAAAAATAGGTAACAAGGAGGTAGATCTTTTACAGATGAGAAGAGGATCTAAAGTCAGAGTGGGGAGTGGGGGATGGGAGAGGAGAATAAAAAATCAAGAGATGCTAAGAACATCCTTAAGATGTGCTCCTTAAACGAATGTAAATATTATGTACTACAAACATGTACTATAAAAATTAAATCCTGAGCCACATTGCAAGAAAAAAAGATTTCCTGCGTGACTGCCTGTCAAGGTTGCTTAGTCTGCTTATGTCCTGTTCCGTGGAGAAAAAAGAGTTTTGAGGGGATTATGCATCCTGACCAGGAAAATCTCTTGGCTTGCTGGTCTGGGAATTAAAACATGGTTAGAAAGGGCCAAATACACAAACTGAGATAATGGTAGGGGAATGGAAGTACTATTGAGAAGGACTGGAAATGACCAGCTTTCCTGGGGGTCAGTTTGAGGGGATCCCCACATACCCAGATGTGAGCCGTCTGTGGAGTGTCGTGGACAAATACAAGGTGACCAAGTTCTACACAGCACCCACGGCCATCCGTCTGCTCATGAAGTTCGGAGATGAGCCTGTGACCAAGTAAGACCCTCCCCAAGATGCTTCCCTCCTGGGTATTCTTCGAGGCTGTGTGCTTCCCTTTGTATAGTTTCTTTCCCCTGCCCCAACTCTCTGACCTGGGACAAACAGGGAGAGGGCATGAAAAGAGGTGTGTGTATCCCGGTTCTTGGGGTCACTCAGAACTTTCCTCTTCCCTACTTCTCTGCCCAAGGCATAGCCGGGCATCATTGCAGGTTCTAGGTACAGTGGGTGAACCAATCAACCCTGAGGCCTGGCTATGGTACCACCGGGTGGTAGGCGCCCAGCGCTGCCCGATTGTGGACACCTTCTGGCAAACAGAGACAGTAAGTGAGGGGTTCAAAAGGCTGGGACTGAGAGACAGTGTGGAAAGAATGATTCAAAACCCTGATCTCTGCTTTCCACAGGGTGGCCACATGCTGACCCCACTTCCTGGTGCCACACCCATGAAGCCTGGTTCTGCTGTGAGTGCCCTGTTATGTCTGAGAGTGCTGCTGCTTCTGGGTTTGGCAGGGGAAGGCTCTTGGGTCTTGTGGCCTATTGGAGAGTCGGGTACTAGACTATGTATGTATGTATGTATGTATGTATGTATAAAGAATTTGGAGCACTGAGATGCCTTGGAAGTTGAATCAGAATTGCTTCATTTCACTTTTTGGGTCCTGTCTCCCTTTTGCTTTTAGTCCTTTCCATTTTTTGGTGTAGCTCCTGCAATCCTGAATGAATCTGGGGAAGAGTTGGAAGGTGAAGCTGAAGGTTATCTGGTGAGGCCCTGCCTTGGGGGACTTCGAGCAGAAGGGATGGGATCCTCATGGGAACTTTGCCTTAGATTTTAAAACTGCTAACGCTTAGGATGGAAGCTCTACAGCTGAGGGATTGTCTTCTGCTGAAAGAGTACAGGGGTAACCCTTGCCTGTATCTCTGCCTTTTGGTACATAAGGTTCTTAGAGCCTTTTAGAAATCTGTCCAAAGGACTTAAGGGAGAAGAGGGAAATGGGAAAAAAAATAGAAAAGAAATGTTATATCATGTAGAGGTACAAATTCTCTATGATGAATGTGATCACTATATGTACCTAAAATGTACAGTAAAATCTGATAGGAAGAAAAAAAAGAATATGTTCAGATCCATGATGCTAGTTTTTTAGGTCTAGAAAACTTAGCCCAAATCCTTCCTTGGATGAACATTCTCAAGAAAGGAAGCTTCGTAACATAGAGGACAATCACATAGGCTCTGGGTTTCTACAGAACCTAGAAGTTATCTTTCAGTTAATGTGAGCTCTTCTAATTGTTGTTATATTTGTATATATAAACAACCCAACACATTTCACTCTCCCAAGAGCAAGTTAGGAATGGCTAAGACATGAAGCCATAACTTTCATAACTGAGTTATAAAAGACTTAAGATGAGTAGATTTTACTGACATACGCATAAG
>PVKN010000935.1:13416-28121 GCA_004027915.1 Capromys pilorides
CTCTTTTTTTTTTTTTTTTTTTTTAAGCAGATAGGCTAGCCTTGAACTTAATGTGTAGCCCAAGCGGCCCTCAAACTTATAGCAATATACTTGCCTCAGTCTCTCAAGTTCTGGGATTACAGGTGTGCATCACACCTGGCTCAGTTTCACTTTTTTATGTGGCTTTTTTATGTGTTTATATGCATAAAATTCAAACTTTTCCTGAGAGAGGACCCAAAAGTTTACCACTAACATAATACTGTGCTAGGCAGTTTCCACACACAATTATCCTCACAATAACTTTAGAAAATAGAAATTGTTTGCTCTGATTTACAGATGAGGATCCCAAGGCTCAGAGAAGTTATTTCTTCATGAGGTCTCCTAGGTAGTATGTGACAGAGTTGGGATTCCAAACCTGAATCATCCCTCAACAAAGCCTGCATTTATTTGTCTTTTCTCTCTGGAATGGCATTTAGGGTATTTTCCCAGGTTTAATAAAGCTCTGACAGTCTTCCTGTGAGAGAGCCTACCAGGGGTGATCACTGTACCTTCCTCACCCCCCAGGTTTTCAAGCAGCCCTGGCCAGGGATCATGCGCACAGTTTATGGAAACCACCCACGCTTTGAGACTACCTACTTTAAGAAATTTCCTGGTTACTATGTGACTGGAGATGGTAAGCCTTCAGTATCCCTCCCTCTGCCTCCCCTTGCAGTACTCAGGAGGCGTCCTCCCAAGTGCTGGGATTACAGGCGCACTCCACCATGCCCGATCTCAATCACTGTCTCAGCATGCCCAGTGGACGGGGCTAGCACAGCATATCAGGGAACAAACCCTGGCCACTGCACTCTGCCTAAACAGGTGCTTTAGTTCACTGAGCTATCTGGCCTGCCCTCCAAGTGTCTTTTCTAACCTAATCTGAGAAGGGAGAAAGAGGAGTATATAGGCCTTCACATGCCAAGAGGTGGAGATTAGAAGAGCCATCTTGGAGGCTGGCTGCCACAGTGGGCAAGAATGGTAGCAGAAAAGCATATTACATCCTACTATGAGCTATTTACCATGTTGTACATTTCTTTCCAGGATGCCGGCGGGACCAGGATGGCTATTACTGGATCACTGGCAGGATCGATGACATGCTCAATGTGTCTGGTAAGGGCCCAGGACCCCTTCCCATCTCATTTGCTTTGCTCCCCTGGAAATTCTCAGCCAAAGCCTGCTGAGAGTCAAGACTGTCCTTTGGTTAGAACAAGTATGAAATGTGGCATTCAGTTCTAGACCTGGGTCTTGGAGGAAAAGTGATGAGCACTGAAATGTGCCAGAAAGAGGGGGACCAGGATGGTGAGGTGCCTGGAGGCAGGTGTGTGGGAAGTGAATGAAGGGCATTCCCCAACTGAATCAGATAGGGGCTGCTTTGTGGGAACAGATGGAATAAAGTCTGTGACAAAGGCTGGGATATCTTTTATGGTACTTCCTTTCTTTCAACAAGGACACCTCCTGAGTACTGCAGAGGTGGAGTCAGCACTTGTGGAACATGAAGCTGTCGCAGAGGCGGCTGTGGTGGGCCACCCTCATCCTGTGAAAGGCGAATGCCTCTACTGCTTTGTCACCCTGTGTGATGGCCACACTTTCAGTCCTAGCCTCACTGAGGAGCTCAAGAAGCAAAGTGAGGAGCTTCCCTGGAAGGGACTGCAGGGTTTGCAAGTTGTTGGGAAGGGGCTGCAGTGAGCTATTCCCCAAACCACAAACAGATTCCACAGGGTCCCGTGGGCTGACTGATTTCTTCCCACTCAGTCTCACTTTTTTATGTGGAACTGTTTCCACATAAACAGTTTCACTTTTTTTTTTTTTTTTTTTTTTTTTAATAGACCAGTAGTTTCCACTGCTACTGGTCTCTTCACTAGAATAATACCAGGAGGCTGGAGGTAGAGCTCAGAGGTACAGCACTTGCCTACTATGTGCAAGGGCTCAGTGCTTTAAATGTGTTACCACATTTAATTCCATTACTTCCACAAACAGATCTTCTGGTTAGTCTAGTTCCTAAAGAAGAAACTTCTTTCCCAACGAAGTTAAACCGCTTGCCCAATGCTCCCTAAACTCGAGCAGTCTGGTTTTAGAGCCACAATTCATGAACCTGGGTTAAAGTGAGAGAGTAAAGAAACAATGTGCTGAGAGAGGGGGGCAATGAGGCTGAGAATGACCGGGCAGGAGCTTGGAGAGGTGATGTGGGGAACACACTATATCTACTTTGACTTTTGGGAGTCGGGCTAAAGGTGCTAAAGCAATGTTTGATGATTTGTTGGTTACAGTTAGAGAAAAGATTGGCCCTATTGCCACACCAGACTACATCCAGAATGCACATGGTTTGCCCAAAACGCGTTCAGGTATGTTCAGAGGCCTCCAGGTATTGAGGTACACTAACTGGTGGTGAGGTGTGTGAATTTTGAAAGGACTGGTGTGGGTCAGTGCTACCACCAAGTAACCAGATGTCTGTGGTCTCCCAGGTAAAATTATGAGGCGAGTGCTTCGGAAGATTGCTCAGAACGACCATGACCTAGGGGACATATCTACAGTGGCTGACCCTTCTGTCATCAGTGACCTCTTCAACCACCGCTGCTTGACTATTTAGTGGACAAGACTGTCCTTTACCTAGAGTTCCCCTGCCTGGCTCTCCAGAGTCCTGCCCACCCCCTGGCTCCCATTTAGGAGCACCGAAGTCCAGTGCTGATCCATACTTTGTTTCTGAGTAGAGAGAGTTTCCTGTGACTTCCAGACAGAAGGGACAAGGTCCAGGCCAGCCTAGACTGATACAGGCCCAGACTGCAAACAGCTTTCCATGCCCAGAACAGAAGCCTGAATGACACATTACCGAGCCAGCTTAGGTGTTGAGGGCAAGTGAGGGCCTCGACTGGAGCAGGGGAACAGCTGGTTAGTCCTCAGTCAGTCCTCACAGTACTTACCTTGGGTATGTATTGCTTTAGAAATGACTACTCCAGGAATATTTTTTTTTTTCCTAAATGTTGCTACTTCTATCCCAAGTCTGAATTCCCTGACAGATGGCCATACTGGCTGCCCATGTGCTCTCAGGACTGTGCAGGTAGGTTCAGTCCTGAGGATTTCCGGATCATTGGCTTCTTTGAAGGAGCACATGTGTTTTGTTCCTAGGACCAGAGGAGCTTGTCTTGTCTTGTTTCCTCCCTCCTGTCCCCAGAGACAGAGCCCTGCCCATGAGAGACACTCTCATATGAAACTTTTTTCTTTCCCAAGTCATGCTTAAGCCTCATGGTTGGAGGAATAAAGTCTGTGACCTTGAGAAAATGACTGGTGTTCTTAAGTATCTTTTAAGCTATGCACTCATTAATGGCCCTGATATGTACAGCACATCAGAAAGGAGCGGTATTTCCCAGGAGTACACTAATATCTTTCAGAACTTTTGGTGTGGATGGAGCAAGGCAGAGTTTCGTAAATAGGGTCTTTTATAAGTCCCTAAACTAAGTAGGAGTCACTGAAGCTATATCATAACCAATAATAGTTGCCGTTCTACTTGGGCTCCTATAAGCATCCCTTTCTCCTCCTTGTGAACCTGTGGGAGCAAAAGTAGGATTGAAAGTTCAGGGTCCCATCCATAGGATCAAGGTCTAAGGAGACTCTGAGAATAGCCCAGTCACCTTTTCTGCTCCAGTCTACCTTATGTGACCTGACCTAGGCTACAGCACCCCCAACTTCCATACACAAAGCAATGAATCAGAGTCAGCAATGTATTTTTATTAAGGCAGCACTGGGAAAAGGCTATGCCTCTCCACTCTCCTATTATTTAGTCCTGTCCCAAGTCAGGCACTGAAACTTGATAGAAAGGCTAATGAAAGGTCAATAAGAGGGTCACAGAGTTTATGGACCTTTACCTCATAGGAGTGTCTCTTCCTACACCCTAATGTTTAGAGGAAACATAGCTTTCTGGTCTTCAGGTAGAGAGCCCCAGCATTTACCATTCCTTGAAGATCCTGGAGGTCTTCAAAGAGATCAGCCCTCCTAAAGTGGGAGGACACCCCCTCAGGAGGGCCAGGAAAGGAATGACAAGCATGGGGGATGGAAGATCTCTTGAGTAAAGTCCA
This sequence comes from Capromys pilorides, assembly GCA_004027915.1. Classification (NCBI taxonomy): domain Eukaryota; kingdom Metazoa; phylum Chordata; class Mammalia; order Rodentia; family Capromyidae; genus Capromys; species Capromys pilorides. The sequence continues at coordinate 17,502 of PVKN010000935.1, forward strand.
GGCTAGTCAAGCTGTGTCCTCACACAGGGTATGGGTTGTCTAGGACTGCCACTCCTGCTGCCACACCACCATCAGCATGCTCAATGGCTTTGGTTCGAAGTAGATGCCCCACGTGTTTGTTCATCACAAGTGTCTTTCCCTGTCTGCAGAGATGGGGTCAAGAAGCACATATCACCAAAGCCAGAATGGGACCTTACAAGGGTAACTGGCTAGACCTAAAAAAGTGATAGGATTTTAGCTGTATTTGGGTTTGCTTTGCTTCCTAGCTTGGAAACTACTACTATGGCTGTTTGTCTTTGAAGAAGTTCTTTGACCTTCCAAGTAACAGTTTGAAATTGAAATAATATACTTACTTTTTTCTTAAATTTATGTATTTGGTACAAGGTCTCACTCTGCAGCTCAGACTCATAGTGAGTCCTCCTGTTTCAGCCTCCCAAGCACTGGGATTACAGCCATGCACCACTATGCCCAATTCTGGTGGCCTGCTCAGCAGGCCTGGGGCACAGCTGGCATGGCTTGTGGTACCAGGGTTCAAACCCAGGTCCTTGCCCTTGCCAGGCAGGTGCTTAGATCACTGAGCTATCTGATCATCCCTCCCTTACTTTTGAAGATGGTCATAGGGAGCAAGAAATAAAGCAAGAAAATCTGGGCATTGTAGCACATGCCTGGGGAAGCTGAGGCAAGAGGATCTCCATGAGTTCAAGGCCAGCCCAGGCTACATAATGAATTCAAGACCAGTCTGAACTGAATAGCGAGATCCTATCTCAAGAGGAAGGAAGCGGGGAAGGAGAAAAGGAAGGAAGGAGGGAAGGAGAAGAAGGAAGGAAGGAAGGAAGGAAGGAAGGAAGGAAAGAAGGAAGGAAGGAAGGAAGGAAAGAAGCAGGCAGGCAGGCAGAAAAGCTTTTAGCATGATCTATGTTTACATTTCCTGTCTTGAGCTATAAATTTCTTTCTTGACCTCAAGATGATTGTGATGGTGTGGGAGTGAGGGGGAGTGGCATGCAGAGATATTACAAATCGATCTGGGGGTAGATTATAGAAAAGGAAGGCACTGGAAGGGAGCATGGCAATATCTGGTGTCCCAACTTGGTCCTGACTTTGATAAGTATCTTGTAGGAAGTGCCAAGTCCTCTTTCTGATTCTTGGTGGTCAAATCCAAAGAGCTACTTAGTTTTTTAAAACCACCAACTATAAGGGCTGGTGAGATAGCTCAGTGGACTAAGTGCCTGCTTAAGCATGTGCAGGGACCAGGGTTCAATCCCCACACTAAGCTCCCAAGACTGGGCATGGTGACACACCCCTATAATCCCAGTGCTCAGAAGGTTGAAAACAGGAGTATCACTAGAGTCTGAGCTGCTTAGTATGACCCTGTACCAAATACATTTTAAAAACAAAACAAAAAAACCACCAAGTATCATCTAGCTGACTCACCTCACTTTTCCCCAGAATCCCCAGTGCCCTTGTATCTGTGCCCAAACTCTCTTCCTTCCTGGAATCTCCTCATCCTGGCTGTCAGGACATCTTTTTCCATTTCTTCTGATACTACCTGATTTCCTTTATGGCTTCTAAGCCCTGACAGCCTGGGTGTTACCTGATAGCCATGGAAGGTGAGCAGCTCTTGGGTCATTGGTGTTATTTACTAGACTAAGGCACAAGTAAGAAAGCTGGGGGTTGGCATAGCTGGCTTGCTTGGCCGGGACTCTTGGAGGAAGGTAGTGGAAAGAGCTTCGCCTGACTTACCTAACATAGACTCCGAAGATACCCAGCTCTGAGATGCATTGAACCACTCTGGCTGGGCTGCCAGGCCGTAGCAGGCAGTTCCCAAAAGGCTCAGGTTCAATCTTCTCCATGAGGATGTAGGAGGCCCTCTCTTCAGTGTCCTTCAGCCGCACCAAGGCCTGTACCATTTCATCCCCATAGAGGTTGTTACCTGCAATTAAACTGAGCAGTCTGCAGTCCATGCTGTCATAACCCTAGCCTATGCCTCTATATAGCTCCTCTGAGCAACTGTACAGCCTCCTGTATGGTCTGTCTGCCACCACTGTCTCCCTCATTCCAGGAAATTTATTCTGATTGAAATACCAAGTCTTGCAAGACCTCAGCACTAAGCGCCTGCCTGGCAAGTGCAGGGACCTGGGTTCAATCCCCAGCACCATGTGCCAAATACATAAAATTTTTTAAAAAAATCTCCATAGCCTTGAATATGTTTATATATATATAAAATTTGGTATATGATCTCACTATGCAGCTTCAACTCATAGTGATCCTCTGTTTTCACCCACCAGTGTTGAGATTATAGGTGTGTGCCACCATGCCCAGTCTCCTTGGTGGGCTCAGCACATCAGGGGTGGGGCCAGTGTGGCATGTGGTGCTAGGGATCGAACCCCAGTCGCTGTGCTTGCCAGGCAGGCTCTTAGCTTGCTGAGCTATCTCGCCAGCCCGCTAATATATACTTATTACTTTCCTCCACACTTCCCCTGCCACCAGTTCCCCACACATAGTACCAGGGATTGAACCCAGAACCTTCACACAGCTATATCTTAAGCCCTTTTTTATTTATAATGAACCGAGGTTGGGCTAAGTTGCTCAGCCTAGACTGGAACCTGCTTCAGCTTCCCAAAGTGCTCAGATTGTAGGCATGTACCATCACATCTGGCTTTAATGTCCCCTATAATTAGGTTCTAGACCACCCTTCCCAGTCAGGCATGGTAGTGCACACCTGTAATCCCAGCACTTGGGAGACTGAAGCAAGAAGATGGCTACAAGTTCGAAGTCACCCTAGGTCATGTAGTACGTTCACTGGGGAACTCCTACCCATCCCTTAAGACCCAGATCAAAAATCATCTCTGGATGTATAAAGCAGACATGACCCCTGTCCCCAAAATGCTTAGCAGTAGGAAAATAGACATGTGTTCCCTCAGATACAGTGCTTCCCTACAATCCACCCACCCGCACCCATTGTTCAGACCCTCCAGTACTGGTTAATTGGACTCCCTTGTGTTCCACAGCACCTGGTCCCAGGTCTTGGGGAACACCATCTAAGGTGGGATACCTCTGTAACTTCCTGTTACATCTGCCAATCCTGAGACTACGTCCATACCAAGTGCCAAGAAGCACTGGTGATAACCTGCGATCCTGTCACTGCAGAAGGTTCACCTACCTCCACCTTCTCTCTGGGGCTTTAGCACAAACCGGCTTGGGGCAGCGAGGGCCTCAGTGATGGCCTGGTCCCCTTCTTCACCCTGGCAGAAGGCAGAAAGTAGTCACCAGCAGTCCTTAAGGCTAAAGAGACAGCAAAACTCCTGCTGGGCATACAGAGCAGCATTGGGAGGAGCAGGAGGGGGACAGCCATAAGCTCCCTCAGGCTGGACTCTTCTATCTGGATGTGATTACCACCACCCCACCCCGCCCCACCCCACCCCAAGCCCTCACAACAGTAAATGCACAAACAGGCCTTCCTCTAGAGGCATACGGCTTTGTCGCAGGCCTGAACAGTAGGTACAGACAGTCCCCAATTAATGCTGTTCATCTTAGTCCCTTCCCTTGCTTACCACCCACATCTCCACCTTTGCTGAGAGAGCTTTCCGTGGATTCCAGCCCTCTTGGCTGCCCTGTCTCAAAATCTCTCAGTGGGGGTTTTTCCAAGCAGCACTGACCTAAATCACAAAGCCAACCATAATTTCAGCCCCACCCTCCTCAGCACTCTGACTCTGGACTCCAGGTCTCTGTCACCTGGGAGACCTGCAGCAAGAAAAAGTAGGCTGCCTATGTACCATGTCCAGTGAGTAGAGGCCAGCAAAAGTGGCACGGAGTCTGGCCACCGCCTCAGGCTGGCCAGGAAGCAGCTTGTCCAGCACGCCCACCCTGCTCAGCTCTTGCTGCACCTTCTTAGTCCCAGCCAGCTGGGTGGCAATGTCTGGGCACTTGACAGCACATGACCTCTCCAACAGCAGGCGCGCCTCCCAATTCTGCAGAGGGAAGAAGATGAAAGAGTTTTTTTTCTAATTTCAGCCTTTACTGAGCATCCATCAGATATGCTGTATTGTGCTGTACTGTGCGCCAAGGATTGTGCTTTTTATATTCAAAGTTATCTTCTTCCAGGATCACTACAATATCCTTACGGAGGCTGGAGTCTGACATTAGGGAATTCATGGTTTAGTGTCCTGATACATGACCATAATTATAAATGTAAGTTTGTTTTTTTGGGTGGTACCACGGAATTGAACTCAGGACCTTGCACTTACCAGGCAAGCATTTATTCCACTGAGCCATCTCCCTGGCTACATGACCATAATTAAAGGGCAAGTGACAAAAGAGGAAAAGACTGTAAGGGCACAGAAACATTGATAGGGAGGTGTGAAGAGCACATGTTTATGGGCTTAGCTCCCTACTATATTCCCAATAAAATTCCATACCCTAATCTCTGGCTTCCCCTCAAATTGTGTACCTTCTTTTATTCAATAAAATCCAAACTTCTTACAATGGCCAGCAGGGCTGTACAGGATCTGGCTCCTGATTTTCTTTTAATTTTTTTTAAACTTTATTTATTTTATATTATGGCTGGCTCAGCCTGCCCTGGTGGTGGGGCTGGCGCAGCATGTGGTGCCAGGGATTGAACCGCAGTCCCCGCAGTTGCCTGAGCTTGCCTAAGCAGGCACTGTAGATCACTGAGCTATCTCACCGGCCCTCCTGTCTGATTTTTCAACCAAAATCCAGGCTGCCACTACCATCCTGTCCCCTACCTCCTGATTCCCACATTCTAGCCACAGGCCTGTTGTTCCTCAAATACTCAAACCTCAATCCCTCAAGACCTTTACGTTTGCTGTTTTCTCTCTGCCTGAAATTATCTTCCTTTTGGCTTTCTGCATGGATGGCTAGATCCCTTTCCTCCTTAAATCTTGGCTCAGTCAACTTTTCAAAGACTTCCATGACCACTCTATTTAATGTAGTTTCCACATAATTCTCTGTCTTAACCCTGTTGTTTCATTTAAACAGTTACACCTCAACTATGACAATTACCAATTTTCTATTTTTATTTACTTTCTGATGCCCATCTTTCTGATCAGACTGTATACTCCATAAGAACTGGACCTTTGTTCATCTTGTTTTCCCTGACATCTGATGGTAGCTCCTGGCACTTTGTAGGTGCCCAATAAGTATGTTACTAGTACTGAGTAAAGTGAGACTTGAGTAGGAGTGTGACAGGTGAGAGAGTCTATGGAGAAGCTGGGCATGGTGGTGCACACAGGTAATCCCAGCACTGGGAGGCTGAGAGAGGAGGACTGCTGTGAGTTCAAGGCCAACTTAAGCTACATAGTGAGTGTAAGGCCAGTCTGAACTACATAGTGAGACTCTGTCTCGAAACAAACAAAAAACAAATATAAATGAAGACTTGTAGAAAAAAATGGACTGTGTGTCAGCAGCTCAGAATATAAGAAGCAGGGAAACATCAGAGGATCATGCCTCTCAGCTCCAGTGCCCATTTCAAGCACGAGGAGACAGTCTGTCCTTGGCTCCAGATCAAAGCTAACTGCCAACAGCAGGATCAAGGCTAAGGCCTGAGGGGTAACTCCTGCCCTCACCTAATCTTGACCTGTAGCACCTTTACTTGATCTTCACCGACGGCCAGTCCTCTACCCACTAGTCTACTGCTCCAGGCAGAGTTACATGAGATAAACCTAGAGAGGTACTCCATTATGTCAGAAGCAAGAAAAGCAAAACCCAAAGCAAACAGGGACACTCAGCAAGTTACTAGGCCTTGTAGATCTATGTCCGTGTTCTGCAACTAACTAACTTGAGCTGCTCGTTTCCCTAAAAATGTCCATTTCTTTACATACACTAGTTTTGTCAGCTCTTCAAGTTTTCTTTGATCCCTTTTCCCGCTTTCCTGAACCTTGGATCCATTTTCCCCACAATTTCTCTCCTTGTCCAACTGCTTTTCTAGAGGAAAGAACCTCTAATAGAGCTGCCACCTCTCTACAGTGCCCCCAAAGAGCTTACCCCAGGAGAATCCCAGCTGAAGTGTAGACCTGGAAGTAGCTCCCTCAGTTTTTTAATTCAGCACCTATTCTCACAAACTAAGACCCAGAGACAGAGTTAGGCTCACAAGCCCAGCCCATTACCCATGGTATTTCCTAACATTTCTTTCTTTGCCTTAATCCCAAGCGAAACCAGGTGTCTTAGCTTCTGGTATGGACATTAGGAGCAGGGAAAAGAATGGTCTTCTGCGAACGCCATCAGCCTGAGAGCTAGAAAGCCTGAGAACTTCCTGTGGGACCTTAAACAAGCCTCTACCTCACCCCAAATTTCAGTTTCCCCATCTTTATAATGGAGATAATTATATACCTCTCAGGGTGGTTGTAAGAATTAAATGAAATAATGAAGGTGAAAAGTAATTTTGAAACTGTAGGCTAGGATAGCAAGATGAGATGGTATCATCATTGCCACGAACTTGAATGAATAGATAATAAACTCTGGCTCAGATAAAGGAGAGGGAATGAGGAGGAAAAGGGACTGTGGTGCGCTAGAATTAATTTGGATCCGTCAGCAAGGGCTGAGTACATCTATCTCTTTCCAATTCTGTGCTCAGAAATATTAACTAGGGTTGCTCAAAATTACATAGCATAAATCAAGAAATGCTATAAAATTGAGGTTCTGCTCTCTAGAAAAAATGCCTGTTAAACATTTGCCCGCCTACCTCTGGAAAATGTGTGAATGGTTAACGCACTGTGGATTCCTTAGGGTTCAGATTCTAGGAGACAAGTATGTTTGTAGAGGTAGCGAAAAGCTTGGAAGAGGAGAGGAGGTTCCGGCAGCAAGTTCCCTGAGGAAGAACTGAAGTTAGGATTCAGAAGAAACCCTTGTGGTGGTGATGCCTGAGTTGGTTGCTGGTGGGTCCCAGGAGGCAAAGAATGGTCTCGTAGAAAATACCAACCTGTAGACTGTACTGACTAGGCATGTAGCCGTTCCTGAAGTAAACCACAGCAACTTCTTGGCCATCCCTGGAATACAGAACGGAAAAATCCATTATGTTCAATTATAACTGATATGTTCAGTGCACTAAAATATGTTCAATTTTTTTGAAAGTCATTACACAGGGAGAGTTGGGACAAGAGTTCACTGAAAGCAGTAAAAGTCAATGTCCACATCACTAGTACTTACACTAAAAATACAAAAGTATGCAGTATTGGAATGGCTTAGAATATTCTGTATCTACAGTCATTGTAAGAAAGCAAGGAGGAAATAATATAACTAGAATCACATGAGGTAAATTTTTTAAAATGTGGATTCAAAATTACCAAGAAGTATAATCCTACTGCCCTGCCTTGGCAAAATGACTTAATTTCCGCTTCTTAAATTAGCTGACACAAGACTAAGATTTTTTTTGTTCTCTCTCTCTCTCTCTCTCTCTCTCTCTCTCTCTCTCTCTCTCTCTCTCTCTCTCTCTCTCTCTCTCTCTCTCTCTTTCTCTCTCTCTCTCTCTCTCTCCCTCTCTCCTTCCCTCCCTCCCTCCCTGGTGATTCTCCTGTCTCAGCCTCCCAGAGTGCTAGGGATTACAACTGTGTGCAGCCACACCAGCTCAGGGTAGAATTCCTTAAAATGCACAGGTGAGGGATGAGGATGCAAAAATATAAGTCTAGCTAAGACACAAGCTTTTAAAACTTTTCTCTGACCTATTTGATATTACCTAGCTTATCTAGGAAGCCAGCTACTTTGTTTTCTCATGATAAAAGCACACTTCAAAATACAGTAAGTGGTATTATGAAAGTCCATGAAGGTTCTTAACTTTAACATTTACAAAGTTCCAGGTTAAAATATGTATAATGAAATGCTACTAAAGTTGATGGCACTAAAGCCACCCGGAGAAAAAGGAAGGGGCTGATTTGGAAGACAAATCTAGGCCTAGTTTCAGAGAGTTGAAATTGATTAAGCAGAGAATGGGCCAGCTGCCCCTTCACCACCCATTCTCACTGCTCATGTCTGATCTGAGCAGCCACAAGGAAGAACAGAAAGTTTGTGTGGAGCTCAGGGGCACATGACAACCAAGATTATCTACAAAGATGATGTCCTTCTCCAAAAGATCAACAGCTCTGATACAACCCTTTAGAAACAGCTTGTGTGGACTTCTCCAAAATTTCCAGGAGGATGAGATATTTCAGAAATTAGAGGCTGGGCCTAGCGGCACATGCCTGTAATCCCAGCACTGGGAAAGCTGAGGCAAGAGGGTTACCAGGCATTCAGGCCAGCCTGGACTACACAGTGAGCTTAAGTCCAGCCTGAATTACATAGGGAGACCCTGTCTCAAAAAAGGCAGGAAGGAGGAAAAGAAGGAAGAAAGGAAAGACAGATGGACGGATGGATGGATAGATAGATAGATAGATAGATAGATAGATAGATAGATAGATAGATAGATAAGGAGAGAAGAAAATAAGCCATCCCATCACACAGAAATGATCATTTGGGAAAAGAGGGTGGCAGGAGACTTTTATAAACTAGACAACTTGGATCTTTGGGGATGCTTACATAAGCAGCCTTCGGTCTTGGTCCAGAGACCCCTTCTCAAAGACATCTTCAAATCTTCGTCGAATTACATGGATATTCCTGGGGAAAATGAACAAGAGGCAAAGGCAGTGGGCCCCTTGCTCTGAGTATGCCCTCCCTCTGGCACCATCCCTGGAGGTCCTCTTCCTTCACTTACCTGGCCAGCAGCTCATTTTCTACAGCACGTTGGTCAAATATGTTCCTTTCCTGCTCTTGAGAAATCAGGAGCACCACAGCGCTGGAGAAGAAAGCACACAGCTAGCCTGAGGCTGCTACAGGGCTTATCCTTCCTCTGTTTTACTCTTTTTAGAAATAAAAGAACACAGCTTCCCAGAAAGAGCTGAGGTTCCCTCAGCTCATTGTCTCAGGTAAAGATACCTAAGGTTATAGCACATTATCTTCTGAAAACAGGAAACTTGGAAAAAAAGGAACTATATACTTTCTCTACTGAGATGAAATATTATAATGATGTCAGTTTTTTATACAAATTAGAATTTAAATTTAAAAACATCTCAAAACCATAAAGGATTTGGTTTCTTAGAATTTACGGATCATGTCTAAAATGATTTTCTTGTCTGAAAGAATAAACAGTTGGGAATATAGAAAAATGCTTTGAGCTAAGCACAGTGGTACATAACTAATCTTAGCACTCCTAAAGTCTAAGGCAGGAGGATATCAAGTTCAAGCCCAGCCCGAGTGATTTAGCAACTTAGCAAGGCCCTGTCTCAAAATAAAAAATAGAAAAGAGCTGGGGGTATTGCTCAGTGCAAAGGCCCTATATGGAATCCACAGCGTGTTTTGGGGGGGTGGGAATCAGAATATTTTGTAAATAAACAATACTGGGACTCAGGTGCTAATGACTCTATCACTACACTATAGAGCCTATCACAGAAGAGTGTGCATCTTACATGAACTACTAGGTTAGTTAAATGGAACCCTACAGAAACCCATACAGCCAATTACAAATAAGGCATTATTTCCAGCGGCCTCCCAATATGTTTGTGATGTTCATAGGGTTATGTTTGGTCTCAAGGTATTAGTGGGTAAACGGGGTTAATAGGCCAATCCTCACCACTTACACATGTGTTTTTTGAATAAGCAGGGGTTTGAGTACTGAGAGAAAAACTCACAGCAGAGAAACAATCTGTTTCGTTGCCAATTAAGCTATTATTTTTTGCTTAGGGTTTTGGGAAGACAAGATCATGCTACATAGGTTGGCATGAAACTCACTATGTAGCCCATGCTGGCCTCAAATGTAGGGATCCTCCTGCTTCAGCTTCCTAAGTACTACAATTACAGTGTGTGCTACCATGCCTAGCCCTCAGTTCATCTGTTTTAGGTGTCAAAGGTAGATCAGGTCCCTCACCAGATTTATAAGGTCAATGCTTAAGCAGTGCCAAACTAATTTTTACTGGATCTACACTGCATTATGCTTATAACCTTTTGCTAAGACCTTGCAGAAACCCAAACTTTGGCTTAGGATGCGAAGTGTCTGTTTCTGACCTCCAGTACTCAGCCTCTTATCTGTTTGTCTCAGCTTCTCCCTGCCTAGGCTGAACCTCTTGGATTAGACTATTTGATTGACTTCTTTCCACTTGGCCAAAATACAGGTCTTATTATGTCCCCTCTGCAAGCCTGCCTGAAATCTTCTGAGGTCAGACATAAATCCTGACGAGCTGGGCATCTGAGTGATAAGCTAGGAGTGGTGCTGTCATAAGCCATCTTACCCTGAAAGCCAAAGGCCTTGCTCTTCATTTCGCAGCCTGATCTGTTCTGCTCAAGGGTAAGTGTGTAGGAGGGTGGCACTTGGCCCAGGTGGCCCAGGTCCAAGTAGAGGTGGAGGAGGAAAGCTGGAGGCTATAGGTTTAAGTAGAATTTCATGCTGTGGCTTATTAAGTTAGCCTGCTGCCTACCAAAAGGAGCCAGACCCAGAAAACATATTGTATCTCCTCCTGCCCTCAATTCTGAGCAGTTGGGCTGAGTAGTAGGAGAGCTGTCAGCCAAGGAGCAGAAGGCAGGGGCATGCTTGTTGGGAAAGAAGACCTCTCCCTGGGTGCTGGTCATGGCGCCACTCTTGCT
>PVKN010000935.1:28221-59461 GCA_004027915.1 Capromys pilorides
ATAATTTTGGACAAGTTACTAAATCTTTCTGAACCTTAATTTGCTCTTGTATAAAATAAAACTACAAGTCTAGTGTAGCTACTGTTTTTATTACTACTACTACTATTAATGAATGTATCACATAATGAACCACATTAAGTTTTTAAGTTTTTTTAAGATCCCTAATGTCATTTAATTCTTATGTCTATCCTTGTAGGTATTATGATTACTCTTACTTTACAAATGAGGAAACTCAAATTCAGAGAACAGATTTGTCTTGCCTAGGTCATGTGCTGGGCCTCAGAATAGCCTGTCCCTCTCTCTTCAATGAGGGAAGCCAATTCTGACTGAGGTGCCACATAGCTCTCACCCACCAGTGCCAAATTCATATTGTTCACAGCATGGCAGGAGAAGTCCTTTGCATTGTTTGCCTACCAGCAGTTCCCTAGCTGACCCAGGCTCTGGCTTCACTCTCTTTAAGTGCAAGCTGGCTAGGAGTGCTCCTTGATGGAGTATTTGTCTGGTGACTTTTTTTTGTGGCTGGCTCAGCCTGCCCTAGGGGCAGGGCTGGTGCAGCATGTGGTGTTGGGGATCGAAACCTGGTCCCTGCACTTGCCCAACCAGGCACTTAGTGCACTGAGCAATCTCATCAGCCCCGTCTGGTGACTTCTGAATGCTGAGTTTGAGGTCTCCTAGGTCTTAGTGAGGCTTAGGAAGCCAAAAGAGGATCTCTTCAAGGCCAGAGTGATTAAGAATGCAGGGTCTGGAAAGGGGTAGACTCTGTTCTGCCAGTAACTCACTGTTTGATCTTTATTTCACTTCACTTCTCAGAACCCGAGTTTCCCCATCTATAAACTAACTACCTCACAGCATTTATTATGAGGATTCATTGAGACCCTGAACATAAATTACTACACACAAGGTGGGGCATTATTAAATCCTCATTAAGAGATAACTATTAATGTTGTATTAACATTGTGGTAACTTAGTTTTGCAACCATTAATGAAATCATTTATGTTCAGATGTCTGGAATGGCTGAAAATTTGGAAAAAGCAAAAAAAAGACCTCTAAGCAGTTAAAATGTACTACTAAGTCAAAGCTTATAAATTTCCTCACCAAAGAAGGTCTCTCACTTTTTACACACAGTCATTAACCTGGATCACTTGTTTTTCCAAACCACAGCCAACAGAAAGGAGGTATAGGGATGGCAGTGAATGATTTCAAACTTAAGCACACAGACATCTGTAAAAAGTGTGAGCTGATAACAGGGAAACAGACCAGAACACCACAAAGAAAATGAATGAGAACTTAAAGCCTAGCAAGGAAGTTACTGGTGTAGGCAAAAAGCCTTAAATACTTCTCTAACCCTAGGTGGCACCACTGTATTTCAGCAGTATGCAATCACTGAAAATCCTGATACCCAGCCAACAACAAAGGTTAAATTATCGCCAGCATTCCTTAGCTAACTAAGTGATCTATTTTTAAACTGTTCCATTACTAGAGATGGAACCCAGGGCTTTCCACGTGCTTTTAACCTAACCTAGGTTAGGTGAAGTACTCTACCACTGAGGTATACGTCCGCCCTCCCCCTTTTGTTTTGGTACTGGGGATTGAATTCAGGACGGTGCACTGAGCTACATCTCCAGCCCTTTTTTATTTTGAGACAGGGTCTCACTAAATTTGCCCGGCTGGGCTTGGACTTTCGATCTCCTGCTCTGGCACACACATGCATGTGCCGCCAAGCCTAGCACTGCTTAGTTAAGACAACAGTAGAAAAATCCATTAACATAATTTTAGGATTTAAAAGTATAAATTTCTATTCCTAGAAAAATCCCTTCACTCCCTAAAGACGTCAAGCAAAGAAGTTGCTGCACTCATGAATGCTGAATCTAAGCAGGACACTGCTGCCACTTTTTTTTTCTTCCCCTGAGACAGGGCCTCACGATGTCATTCAGGCAGGCTTTAAACTTAGGCTGGCCTTGAATTTGCAGCTCACCCTCCTGAGTGGTAAGATTATAGGTGCGCACCCCCAGGCCCAGACCACTTTTTTCGCATGCTTACTTGGCTGAGCCATAGAGCTCCCAGGCTTTGGCAATTCCCAAGGCTAGTCCCTTGCCGGGATTATTGGAGAGGATCTTGGCAGCTTCCTTGGTCTTCCTCAGGACACTGAGAACATGTCTGTTTGAAGTGAAATGGCTATTCAGGAACTGAATGGACCCAAAGACCCCTCTGCCCACAAGCTTACAGCTACATATAGGAACAGTACTGAGAATCAGCTGAACAACCTACCATCATGCTCTGGGAAGAGCTACTTTAGCTGGAACATGCTAGGCTCCCCTCACCTTGACCCCTCATGCATATATATACCCAGAGGAGCCCCAAGACCCTGTGCCCCCCTCTACCCTTTGCCAGCTTCCACCTGAGCTATAGCCCCTTACCCTGAACACCTAGGTGCCCACTGGAATCTTGCTATAGGCTATCAGTAATAACAGCAAGCTGGAGCATCTCCACAGGCTGAAAATAGCCAGCCCTATATGGAAGTCCCTTCATTCTTCTATGTCTTTGATTTCAGAATTCCCTTCAGGCCCTTAGATCTGTCAAGCCCTTTCTCTCTACAGGCCTCTTGAAGAGAGGCCCCAACACAAACTTGTGTAACAAAAAGGCAAGATTAGATAAGCTACTAGGTCCCTTCTCTCCCTGACACTCCTAAAGATCTGGTTGCAAGTGGAAACTATGCTGGGGGTTGGGAGGAGGGGAGCACATGACCCAGGGCCCAGGAAGGCAGTCAGAGCTGCACAGCCCCATTGATCTATATGCTGAGCCCACAGTTACCCAAGGAGCCCACCGATGCACAGCCGGAGTCCTGGAGGCCAGACCCCCAAAACTGGCAGAGATAGTGTTGATTTCAATCTGTTTCAGGGCTGGGGAGCCATCAGAACTTTGCTGGAACATGTAGTCTGATCGGTTTAAACCCAGGAACACAGTCTGTGGGAAAAATGAAGTATGAGGACATTTGCCCTGAGGCGGACTCTAAGTCTAGCCACAGAGTAGGCAGGTAACATGAATGCTATATAGAAATAAGCAATGCTAACTCATGCTCCCAAACCCAGCAGGATCATTCTGATCATCCCAGGATTGGTTATTGAGATGTGCGGAACCAGGGAGACCATGGAGAGGTACATCTCCATGAGATCAAAGCCTGAGTCATATACTTCTGATAAAAACAAATCAAAACACCAGATAAGAAACAGGCAGGTGTCAGGCTGGGGAGGGGTGGAGAACAGTTACCTGAGCAATGCCCTCTTTTAGGACTTGTTTGTAGATGTCAAAGAGCCGGGCAGTGAAGTCATCCCTTTTGATAGTGCTGGAGGGGGAAACACAGAATAGTTTCCAGTCTACAGTGGGACCTTGAAGGTCAAGGAGTCCCACCCTATCAACTGACTTTTAAATCCTCTCTGGGTCTAGTGGTTAAATATTCATTCCAATCTAATGGTTAAGAATCCAGATTTAGAGCCTGGTGATCTGGATTCCAATCCCAGCTCTGTTACCCACTTTTAGGCAACCTCAGAAAAATCATTTCAGCTGTCTCTATATTAATTTGTTCAACTGTAAAATGAAGGGAAAAATAATTATATCACAGATTTGTGGTAACGAGTAAATGAGACATTACATGCAAAGAATTGAATGTGTTCCTCTGATCCCATGAAGAACCCCAGAATGCCATATGATATAACTTTTCAATACTTAAACAATTCTGATGGTTGATAAACTTTCTCACTGACTTAATGTTGTGATTTGTATTGAGATGCCTCTCCCCACCCCAAAGCCACATGCAGTCATGGGGTGGACTTCTAGCACTTGTAATTGATTTACTATCCAATGCTGGGATTATGGTTTTTTGCTTTTTTTTTTCCTTTTTCTTTTGGTGGTACTGGGGATTGAACTCAGGATCTTGCATTTGCCAGGTAGGCACTTATCCACTGAGCTATATCCCCAGTCCCAATGCTGGGATTATGGGTGTTAATGCTATATTTCACTCTGGGGCCTTGGGTACCCTGCATACAATGCAAGGGGGAGAAAGATGCTTGCTCCTGCTGCTCCTCCCCTTTTTGCTCTTGTTGATTTTGCTGTTTTCCACCAACATGAACTATTGCTCTCAGCCACATGCTGCTCTGCCTTGAAGCCAGCCGAGTATAGACTGAAAACTACACAAACTGTGAGCTAAATAAACCTTTCCTTACTTAATTCTTGACATCAAGGTATTTTGTCTCAGCAATAAGAGAAATGTAAGCAAGACACCTAACATTAACTTTCTATAGCTTCCCTTGCACTCTGGTCCTCCCAGGATGTGCCTCCTCCTCCTCTTTCTCCCCTGTGACTCCAGGGGAAGTTATACCACACATTCTATTAGATTTTTCACACTCAAACTAAATATCCTGGTTTTCTTCCTCAGTCATCATCATGTGACATGACTGCCATGACTGAGAAGCCTCCCCTCTCTAGGTTAGATCCCCAAGAAGTCCTCAAAGTACCGTGATTTTTTTTTTTTTTTTTTTGATACAGGGTCTCACTACATAGTTCTGTCTGGCCTCGAACTCACTATGTACCTGACCTTGAACTTCCAGTGATACTCCTGCCTCAGCCTCCAGAGTTCTGAGAGCATACACATGGACCATCATGTTTATACTGAGGACCTCTCTTTTATAGCACTAATTACAGTTGCAACTTCTCTTTTTACTTGTACACTGCTTAGTGTCATTTCTAATGCTTGTCCATAAACTGCACAGAATGTGGGTCTGGATCTGGGGGGCTCATCATTGCAGCCCCGTGTGCTGCTGTGACATGTGACATGGAGCTAGGGTCCATCCAGTATGGCTTTCTGGAGCATCAGGAAAGATAGTGAGGAGGAATCCATGGGTCCTTCACATTACAGTTCTTGCTTCACAAGATTCACCCTCCACCCTGCAGGTGGACTCTGCACCCTGCCCAAGCCTGTCTTGTGGTCTCACTGTTATTGGGACCCTGCAGTAGAGCAGTGATGGAACCAAGTAACTTCTCTGAAGCTCCTCTGCTCCCCAGGGTGAGGTCTACTGGGGCCTATTTTCCAGTCTTAGGTGAGGACAGCCCCTAGGTGGGCTTCAACCTCCAGGGAAACTGGGACACAGTTTTTCCTTTTCTGATGAGATATTCCCCTTCAGACTCAGGTCCTTGGCTGCTGTTCTCTCTCAGGAGCTAGGGTCTGTGTGTGTATTAGCAGAGAACAGTTAGCAGGAACAGGAAAGGTGAGGGTTGCAGAGATGGGCTTCACGGAAGGTCTTCCACAGTTAAGGTAAAAGTCTTAAGCCAGGCTGCTCACAGTTCCCACAATCCAGAACTGCAGGTACAAAGCCACGCCCATCCTGAGCAAGAAGATGGTGGCAGGCTTTATACAAACACTGTTTTGTTTTCTTCAAGTCAAGCATTTCCGCAAGAATGACCCCTTCTCATACCCACTCTCATGTCAGAATGCCACCTCTTCTCTCCTTGTCCCTGTCCCTGTCCCCTTCTCTCCCCTGTTCTCTTCTCTGGCAAGGTCTTGCTAAATTGCTAAGCTGACTAGGCTAGGCTGAAACTTGTGATTCTCCTGCCTGAGTGCATCATCATGCCCAAGGGTGCACATTTTTCAAAGATTTTTTGCTAACAAAATCGACCTTTTGTGGAAAAATTAATCAAAGATATACATGTATAACATATATAAATGTACATAATAGTATTTAGATGCTTATATGTAAAATAAAGAACTTCTATGCTATTCAATTGTAAAATAAACCAGGACATTTTACTTGTCCTAGAATCTAAAGAACAGATCCTTGGTGGGTGGGATTATTTCCTTGAGTACTGGGTATGATGCAGTCTGTATCCTGAACCACTCAACGAGGAGACCAGGCAGACATGGAGGTGCATGCCTGTGATCCCAGCACTTGGAGGCTGAGGCAGGAGGATCATCAAGAGTTCAAGACTAGCCTAGGCTACATAGTGAGTTCAAATCTAAATTATACAATAAGACCCTATCATGACAGAGAATGAGACAGACAGAGACAGAGACAGAGAGAGATAGAGAGACAAAGAGACAGACAGACAGACAAAGAGAGAACTTAGGGGAAGATATAGAAAATCTGACTTTAAGCCTCATCCTCCTTCCTCTCTGGTTTCCTCTAAAACTAGGCTTTACCTTCCCTAGTTTCAAATGGAAACTTCAGTCCTCAAAGCAGGGCTGTGGGGTGAGAGGGTGGGGGTTGTCACAGTTTACAGAATCACAGAATGTCAGCATTGGGAGGAACCTTACACTTGAGCCACCCTCCCATTATTAGATGAAGAAATTGAGGGCCAGGGAATGAGAGGGTCTTGCTTGAGTCCATAAAAACAGACCGGCAGCAGAACCAGAATCAGAATCTGGCTTTCCTGACTCACATCCTACTGCTTATTGTTTCTCCTGTGCAGTAGCTGAACTGCACCCTACAGAGTCAGGAGACATAGAAACAGCTCACGTCTCCCCAGTCTTCCAGCCTCTTGCTTCTGGCAGCTCTTGATCCCCTAGGTCTCCCCATCCGGTACCTGGACAGAGTTTGCTCCAGGAAGGCAGCATTCTGGCTGACAGCATCCACTAGCACATTGAAGTCCATCTGCACAGCATAGGCTTGCTCCACCAGGGCCTGGGGGACCGGTGAGGGGAGGAGCGTGAAAGGGGCATAGCTCACCACCTGGTCAATGAGAGTGGGGCAAGGGCAGAGCACCTGTGAGTAGTGTGTCTAACAAAAAAAGACACATAGATCTAACATGCAACCCTACGCTGAAGGTAATTTTATTATTCACTTCAAAATAAAAGGGTCTGAGACAAGGGATAAGTAACAGGTCCAGAACCATAGTTAGCTGGTAAGTGGTGCTAGGATTTGGGTTAGGATGCTTACGAACTATGACCACAAAAGCTCCAGCTTGTTGATACTTGAAGCAGGGGTCCTCCTAGGAGCTTACATACCTAACCTCGAGTCTTTTGGCTACGAGAAAGGGACAGTCCTGCTCGTAGGGCCGCAGCAGAAGTCAACTCTGACTCTCTGAACAGAAGCCAGGAGTGGTTAATGGGTCTGGAGTTCATTAACTGGATTCCTTGAGCTTTTTTTTTTTTTTTTTTTTTCTTTTAGTAGTGGGGATTGAGCCCAGGCATTCACATTAAGCTATATTCCTACCCCCGCCCCCCCTTTTTTTTTTCTTATTTTGAGACAGGGTCTTGCTAAGTCAATAATTTTCCCAAGCAGGGCTTGAACCTGTGATCCTCTTGCCTCAGCAGCCTACCACAGTGCTGGAATTACAGGCATACACCACCACATCAAAACTGGATTCGCTGGACTTTGGAGTTTGACTTAAATACCATCTAGGTAGGGCACTGTTTCTAGAAGGAAAAAAATGTATTCTGAGATTCCCAAAAACAAATGAATTAGAACTTGGATAGAGATGATAAGAAGTTCTGTAACTGACTTATGAAGAATTCCAGAATTTAACCTTTGTGTGAAAGTCAGTTTGCCCTTACAGTAGTACATGTTTATCATGTTAAAGCTTGGCATTTATAAACCAGATATGGTGGCACATGTCTGCAATCCCAGACTAGGAAAATGAGGCAAGAGGATCACTGTGAGTTCAAGGTCAGCCTGAACTACATAGTAAGACCATGTCCCAAAAAACAAACAAACAAATAAACAAAAATAGCAAAAGTTTGGAACAGTCCAAGACACATGGTAAATAAGTGATAACTAAAATTATGCAGCCCCTTTGCTGATCCACCTCTGTACTCAGTGCAGAGAGGGGGACCACAGAAAGACTTGAAATGAAATCATGCTTCCTATCTTTCTCTGTGTTAGAAATCTCTGAGGATTGTGCTTTTTCTAGGGTCTATAAATTCCCAGAAAGACTAAGTGTTGGAGCTTCATATAATATCTACCTACTTATTAACAGGAGAAATAAAAGCTTGAAAGGGAAAATGCTTCATCTTGGATCTAGACAAACAACTTGCAAGATCTAAGTTCACAGCCCAGGCAATTCTATTCCCAAAGTTAGAGACAGACTGTCCACAGAATTAGTGGCTTCAGGTACATGGAGTTCAGCAAATATTCACTGAGTGTGGACTCTCCACATCCTGGCTCTGTAGGAACCAATGATATGAATGTTCTTAAGGTACACAGGATTTTTTAAAAAAGCAATTACAGAAGAACTTGTCTAGTGTGTTTCTTTGTGTACAGAGTAGAAAAGGAAATAGCTATTTACTTGTGAACAGAATTCTTGCCTGTAAGAATTAAGAAAGCTAAAATATAAGCTGTCTCCAGGACAGGAGAACTAGGTTCCAAGGAAATGTGGAAAAGAGGGTTAAAATGTAAACTCTCATAACTTTGTAATTTTAAACCATGAATTATTTTTTAACCTACTCACAAAATTTGTTTATTTACTTTTGGCAAAACCGGGGATTGAACTCAGGCCCCTGTACTTGCCAGGCAAACACTTATTCTACTGAGCTATTTCCCCTGCACTCAAAATTTAAAGTTTTTGTTTTCTTTTAAACGATAAAGGTTTTTCTCTTTCCCTTCCTCCTCTTCCTCTTCCTCTTCTTCCTCCTCCTCCTCCTCCCCCTCCTCCTCCTCTTCTTCCTCTTCTTCTTTTTTGTTTTTGAGATGAAGTCCTACTGTGTTGGCCAGGTTGATCCAACTTGTGGGCTCAAGCGATCCTTCTGCCTCAGCCTCCTGAGTGTAGGGAGTACAGATGCAAACCACTGCAGTTGGCTAATGGATAGAATTTTTTCTTAAAAGATATGACTTGGACTTAGCAGTTCTACTTTTACATATCAACCCTAGAAAAACAACATATACCTGTGCCCAAACAGGCAGGCACATGGATATTCCCTGTTGTGCTATTTGTAGTTATAAAAACATTAGAAGTCATCTCCACAGCCATCAATAGAGAACAGTTAAACCATGACCCATCCAAATGTGGAATACTAGGTATCAGAATGAAGCTGACTCTAATGGAAGGCAGAAGAGTTCAAAGAGAGACTGGTGAGTAGAAAACAAAAATACATCATAGAATAGTATACATGATACAATTTGTTTAAACTACATGTATCTATATACACATATCCATGTATACAAATACACAAACACCTGCAAGGATATATCACAAACCAGTAACAGAAGAGAGCAGTACTATTGGAGGGTTAATAAATTATAGTTCCCTGGACACAGTGCTTTAAGTAAATTACTTTCTAATTTTCTTATGTACCCAGTTAGGTAGGACCTATTATTAACCTTTCACAGATCTGAAGAAAGTACAGCGAGAGGTTAGTTAGGTAACTTGCCAAAATCACATTTTAAACCCCAGATTTAAATCTGATTACTCCAACATGCTGCCCTTTGCATACTTGTAAAGATCTAGTTTAGCCTATGGAATAAAATAAAATAAAGTGAAAGAGTCATGCTCAAAACCAACAGGGCTGCCCCCAGCCGGGCAGGGACCACTCAGTGGACAGCGGGATCTGAGCAGTGTGGACAGTGCCATGGCGAGCAGGACTTACATTGGAGGAGCTGGGTTCTTGCGCAGTCCTTAGCAACACTCCCTCAGCCAAGGCCCGGTCCACAGCCTGCCGAGCCAGCTCCTCTAGCTGATGCTCATCCTGCAAGAGGCTCTCCCAGCTGGCGTCCATGTCAACCTGTGACAGAAAGCTTGATGACAGACGGCCTAGGGCCCAGCAACCACTCAAGCTGGTTGGTGGCCACCCTAATACCGTGGGACTCTGGCCTGGTCCCATGTAAAGACAGTGTGGTAAGGAGAGTGAACACTGGCTAGGTCCAACTCTTAACTTCCATGCATACAAAGCAACACCTGACAGAGCTTTCCTAAGGTGTGACATTTTAAGGAAGAGGCTCAGAGAGGCGACAATGACTTGCCCTAAGTATTACCAGAAAAGCCTGGATTTCAACTCAGGTCCCAACTCAGTACTTTTCATTAAGAAAGAGGCTCAGAAACAAAGTGAAACAAGGGAGATGAATTAGATCATTAATTTCCTATCATGGCTGAACATTCTGGGTTGCCTGGGGAAAAATAGATTCCTTCAATCAGCAATGCTGATTGAAGAGGTCGTATATTTGAAGAGTCTGAGAATCTGCAATTTACTTTATTTTATTCTTTTGATACACAATCTCACTATGCAATTTAGATTTATAATAATCCTCCTGTGTCAGCCTCCCCACCACTCAGATTACAGGCATATATCACCACGCTTGGTTTTGGGGCAGGCACATCATGCAGTACTGGCAGTTGAACTTGGGACCCTGTGCCTGCCAGGCAAGAGCTTAGACCACTGAGTTATCTCCCCAGCCTAGAATCTGTACTTTAAATAATTTTTCACAGGATAGGAACAAGTTCAATAGATTATTAACTTCTCACTCCAGCAACTCATGCCAACAAGATCTCAAATAAACCACACAGGAGACAGAGAAGGAGCTCTACAAACAAGGGGAACTCTTCCCTCTTGCTAGTCAGAAGCAAACTGATAAGCAGGATATAATTATATCCTACATATATGGACATCTATCAGCAAGGCATCAAAAGACAGCAAGTACCTTTGAGAAATCACATTAGTAGGATAGAAATAACAAAAGCCAAACACTCAATGTAGAAGCATGAGTCTGACTGTTTTCCCAGAGATACACAGAGATGGACCAACTCACACCTCGATGCTCACTCACTTGGCAGCAGGCTGCAGAGTTTTAGGAAGACCTGGATAAAAACCTGGAAATATCAGTCACTAATTTTGTTCTGCCTTTAGTCATTGAATTTTAAGGACAGAACATGGCTGTCCAAATCAGTTGTCTGCAGTAAGAGTTAGTGAGAGAGAGAGAGAGAGAGAGAGAGAGAGAGAGAGAGAGAGAGACCTCTATCACAAACGGCTTTATCTTCCTCTCCTCATAACAGAGCTGGATTTAGACCAGTTATATGAGTCTGCCCACCTCAGCACAATGTTTTAAATGAATGAGCATGTGATCTCAAAGGATCCTGACAACAAACTTATCAGATTAGAGGTAGATCACAGTGGTAAAGAACAAGGCTCTGGCGCCAGACAGGCCCTGGCTAGAGCCCATATTATTACTTCTTTTATAAGTAAGGTCAAAGTGTGGTTATGAGAAAAACCTGTGGCAAGTATCACAGCACATCTGGAGCTTGTATTAGTCCATTTTCTTTTACTATAATGAAATATCTGATGGATAACTGCCTAAAGAAGAGCTTTATTTAGTTCAGCTTTGGAGGTCAAGGATAAGACACTGTGAGGACTTTATGGGCAGATGGCACTACAGTGGTGGGAATGAGAGTGAGCGGGTTCCAGAGGTGTCAGGCTCATTCTTATAACTAAGGGTCCTACAAGACCTGCCTTAATCATTCCAACTGACAGCTCTCTCAACAACCAAAGGATCCCCCACTAGGTCCTATCTCTTATAGACTGCACTACCTCCCAGCACCACCACACTGGAGACCAAGCCCTGAACACATAAACCCTTGCAGGCACACTCACCCCACATCCAAACAACCAAACTATACATGGAAGCTGGGGCGGCTGGGCGGCTATACACCCGTCACAGGTAGAATGAAACTTGTCAGTGGTCGCTCAGCACCCAGGTGGTAGAGCCTCAATTAAACCATGACACTTACATTAGACCAATGGGACCCTGTATTAGCCTTCATCTTTTCACAAACTGTTTCCAACATCTGTATGTTATTGGCCCTTTGGTGGGCAAAAACTGATTTGCATTTAATACCAGAACCCTGACTAGGTTAGTAGGAACACAGAAGGCAGACATAAAAAGAATCACTACGTAAAGGCTAAGTGGGCCCTCTGTTTTTCTCATTCCATAGACTCAGCCTTTCATGTGGTTTTGCTTCTCTTTTGCTGATGACACTCAAAATTATATTTTCACATCAGTATCTTCATGATCCCAAACTAGAATCTCCAACTGCTGCCTGGGAGTCTCCACACAACCATAAAAAGAATTTGTTTCCCCAAAATATGCTTCTCCTTTGACGAGCCTCACCCTGGCCTCCTGTGTACTTCTTTCCTATGCTCTATTCTCCCTCAATCCTGCAGATTCAGCTGCCTAAATACATAGCTTTGGATTTCTTCTTGTCTGCCTCCACAGTTAGCAGTCAAGTTCTTCCCATCCTCATTTCTTCTTCCCTAGGCAATAGACAGATTGAGTAAGGCATCTTCAGTGGCCTAAATATGCCAGCCTTTCTCCCTCTCTTAGGTCTTCGCAGGTGCTGTTTTCCCTTTGGGATACGCCCGGCCACTCCTGATTGAGTTTTGGAAGTTGTCCTATTCTCTATCCAGAGCTTCTACAACTCCATTCATGACATTTCCCAATATCACTGTATTTGCCTTGCTCTCTTCTCTACCTATCAGCGCCTAGCAGTATATTCAGTGAAAGTTAAATAAATGAATCACCAAAAGCTTAAAACGCCCACAAAGAAATCCTGTCGGACTTTATACTTAAGAGGGCGAGGCCAGCGCCTGCCCAGAGTGAGGAAAAAATGCCTAGACTTGACTACCCGATCACTCATCTTGAACGAAGTTTGGTCCTAACCTATCCCACTGGGCTTATTTGTTTGTTGGTCGGTTTTTTCTTTCCTTCTTTTGTTTCCTTCTAACTCTAGTCTCACGCCCGATCTGAAGGCGAGAGATTTGGGGAATCTAGAATCAGCAAGCGCCAGCCCAACCCCCTCACTGGACGCAAGTTTGTCTCCCCATGCCAGCGATCTGTTCCAGCTACAAGATCTCCCAGTTCCCAGCGTTCCAATTCCTTGCCAGACCCCTCCCTCACGTCTTTCCTCCCGAGGTAACGTGACCCTTGCCAGCCGCCGTTGCTGAGCACCAACCTACTGGTTCGCCGTCCGGTCGCTCACCGCGCTCAGGGCCTTTGCGCCGTTACCCAGGCTCAGGGGGCGGGGCATCGTGACACTCCAGTGCGCTTGCGTGGACCGCCCTCAATGGGTTTAAGGAGTAGGGAGGGGGAGAGAGATCAAGGCCTGTGGAACTGGACGGCGGCCGGGAAGGGGCAGTCCTTGTGAGAGCCACCTTGGCTTTAGGGGTGCGTCAGCTGCACTCAGGCGTACCCGGCCTTTGGAAATACTGGAGGGACCAGGCTGGGTCAGTGGAGTGCCACGGGTGTGCTTAATTCATACAGTGTGATAGCTGGCGACGTCTGGTGTAAGAAACTTAATGCTCCGTTTGGGATAGTCACGTTAGGGACACAGTTGACAAGAGTAGTAATAGGCCCAGAGATGGTCAGAGACTGGCACAAGGTTGCATAGCACTTTGGGAGCTGAGCCAGTATTGGAACGCAGACTCTTTCCCAGTCCTGTGAAGTCCCAGAAAAACCTACCTGGTTTTTCTCATGTGGGACAGCAACGGAGAAAGCCTTTCAGGCAAAAAGTAAGCATTTTCATTTTTCCAGAAATTTGGAAGTCAGGACTGTTTGGTAGTAACTAAGTGCTTCTCATACGCCTTCAGTACCACTTGCATCGGGACCTGGAACAGTTTTTTTTTTTTTTTTAATTCATGATCCTGACTCCTCCTCATTGATTGGCAGCTCCAGTGCATTAACTGTTTCAATCTGAGGCACCTGATAAGAATTTTAAATTGAAATGATATGTATCGGTCCAAGCCCTAGGGAATTAGCCATGCATAAACCACAACACCTGCTTTCAATCCATAAGGTAAAAAAGCTAGGTAGGGTGGCCCATACCTATAATCCCAGCACTTGGGAGGCTGAGGCAGAAGAATTGCTGCAAATTAGTGGTCAGCCTGGGCTATATACCGAGACCTTGTCTTTAAAAAAAAAAGACAGATGGTACTTTTCTGAAGGATTTAGAGAAGAGTTTCTGGGTCTCAAATGTCTAAGTGTTGAAGGCGATAGGGGTGGAAGTCTGAGATAGAATGCTCCAAGAAGCAGGATCCAAAACAGCAAAGGCATATAAATCCTTAGTGTTTGGAGGTTTGTTTTGCTTTGTAGATAATTAGCTGGTGTAGGAAGACCTGGGGTTCAGAGCAGGATATTACGAACCCAGTTTTGGAAAAGTAGCTTTGGATGTTAGGTAAAGGGGTTCCTCGGTTATTCAATGGGCAGAGGGGCTGGCAAAGAGCTCTAAGGAGGGGGAGGAACACAGTCCCTTTTGTGTGTTAAGTGCTAATTACAGTGTGGCAAATAGTTTGGAACTGGAGAGAATAAAATCAGAGAGATCAAAAAAAAAAAAAAAATCAGAGAGATCAGAGATAGTTAAGGTGTGGAGTGAGTAGGCTGAGCTAACCAGGGGCTGTGGAGATGGGGAAAAAAGGACTTCAGATTAAAGAGAGCTTCAGAAGGAAGAGACAACTGCGACTGACTATAAAGCCAGGAACCAAGATCTTTCAGTGCCTTAGATAGAGCATCACAGGACAGGCTGAGCTCTCTAATCGTCTTGTGTGGATGGAGGTAATCTAGTTATTGCCAGAACATGTTTCTGGATGCCTTTTTCTTGTGTTCTGTACCTGGCTGGTGTATGAAGCAGCCATTACCAGAATAAGTTACAGGTAGCAGAAAAAGGCCATTGTATTAACCAACAACAAAGCTGTTTCTAGAGCAGCAAGAAATTAAAAATCAAAACACACAGTCCAGAGTTCTCCAAAGTTCCCCTCCCCAGGATGGCTGTCCAGTGACACATATCAGGTGTCTTTTGGAGAGATTTGAAGAGGTTGCCAAATCTTAGCACCTCTGTGGTTGATTCCCTTACATTGTGTCAGGTAAGATGGCTTCATTTCCATGTTGGAGGTGGGGTAGCTCAGAAGTTATGTGACTTGCTCGTGATGACCCAATTTGTGGTGGGGCTGGGTCTTTCAGCAAGACTTTGACTTTCCTTCTTCCTTTGCCAAAATGATTAGCCCTAAATCCTGCCCTGACTGGCTTCCTCTCATTCAGAAGTTGCTTCCATAGGTGCCATTAATCTGTTCTTTCACCTTTGTGAGTTTTCTTAGTACCTGAAGTAGTTACTTTTATTTGACAGTTGACTGATTCTCCTGGAATAGGGCAACACTTTACCCTCAGCACCCAGTAATATTTACTACAAGGTGCCTGCCACCGAGTAGATGCTCAGTAATATTTACTGAATGGTGGAAGCAGGATGGGGAGGGAAGGGTAGATACTGACATTTAGTGAAAGTTTAGGATATTTCGGGTACTTTGCACAAATCCTCTCATTTGATCCCTTCATGACCTTTCAAGGTAGATATTGGGTAGATAAGGATTATGCTAAAGAAGTTGTCAGTATTTGTTACTTTTGATACTTAGACTCTTTGAGACTTTCCATTACACACAAACTTTTACTTATATAATGTGGAGGAATTCACAGGGATACTCAGATCTCAGATCAAGAAACCCAGAATGAGGGACCTCGTCCAAGGTCTTTGTGGCCACAGGGCTTTTCTGGTTTCTGACTCTAAAGCAAGGACAGATTTCATTTAGTGTTCTGCAGGAAGCCTGCTAAGGATTCCGAGCAAATGAGGCACTGAGTCTTTACTATCTCAGGTCTGGATTGAAATCCTGACTACAACCTAGCAGTGTAATTATGAGCAAGTCAGTCATCTCAGCTCTCTAAATCCTATTTGCCTCAATTTCAAAATAGAATCTATTTTTTGCTAATACTGATTGTTCTTTATCAATTTGATCACTAAGTTCCAGGTACTTGACTAATGACTATAATTATTATATTGATTTCACCACAAGCCTATGAGGTGGTACTGTTATAAGCTCAGTAATATTATGGTCTTCATTTTACAGCTGAGAAAGTAGAATCTTGAGGAGATGCCCTGAATTGCCAGAAATTGCGCAGCTTGACACTGGTAGTCACTGTGGTCCTCAGATCACCTTAGGATGTATCATAAGCTCAGGCTTCACAAAGCCAATTGTTGAATCCACTGCAATATCTATTCTAGGGCTTGGGAGAACATATAAGCATGAGCTAGGTGGAAAGAAAAAACAAACAAGGCTGCACATCAGTGTGAGTAGAGACTGATACCTCAGCGTTGTGCCTTGCCTTTGCCCCTGGGAGGGCCTCTCTCCTTGTCTGTCCTGGACCTTTTGACTAGAGCATCTCCTTTGGTCCCAGGTTCTGTATCAAACGTGGTCTGCATCTGTACACATGACTATTCTCTTTTTAGCAGTGACGTCACTCCACTTGGCAGCATGGTTTCTAAGTAACTCCACCTGGCTCTGGGCCACAGCTTTGGCCATTCAGAATGAGATTTCTCTGTCTTCCTGCTCCTAGCAGGGGCCTTGCCCAGGCTTGTGGCTCAGGAAATTCCTGTGGAATTAAAGTGAGGACTCTGCCATGTGTTGAGGATTTACTGTGTGCCAGGCCTATCCCTGACACTTTATATGTGCTATGTCATTTACACTCCAGCAGTAATCCTAGGAGGGAGCAATTATTATCCTTATCTTACTGAGAAGAAAGAGACTAGAGAAGTTGGAGTTTGGTTTAGGCCCACTTTCAGTTCTGATCGCACCAAAACTGGTTCTTGGGCCTGTGTTTGCATCATGCAGGATGAACTCTTAGGGGTTGTTGGCTGACAGAGGAAGGCTCCTTCTGGGTGTAGGATCCTCTAAAGCCTCCCACTCACAAACTTCTAGTCCAATTCTCATTTTTTCCATAGGCAGAAAGGAGCCCAGAAAGAAGGTAGGAACTTACTGATAGTACCTTTTCTCCAATTTTCACTTGCTTTGGGGCAGAATGGGGTCGAGTTTTATTCATCTTTGTGTTACTCTGGTCAATACTCAGTAAATACATTTAAATTCTATTTATTTGAAAAACACTGAGAAAGATATAAAAATTAATGTAACAAACACATACCTACTCTACTTGCTAATGTAGTAGCACCTTTTATCCAAGGGGGATGCATATTAAGACTCAGAAAATGCCTAAAACCACAGATAGTACTAAAAAAGTATTTTTATATCCCCTTGCTCCCTCTTTCCCGTCTCTAGATCCTCTTCCCATTTGTAAAAGATCTATTCTCCCTGTTTTCTATTGTTTATCTTTCATTCATGCTTTGAAAGTAGTTTCTCAAACTTAACGGATCTTTAAGTTTCTTTTTCTTTTTTGGAAGCCAAACTCACACACACACACACACACACACACACATTTATTTCTATAAAAACTGTCTGGTGCCAGCACTGATCTTCACATCCCATACAGTACATTTTTTCTTCCAAATGAAAGGAGCAAGGAACAAAGGAAAAAGAACCCTAGCAAGTGTGCTCAGGAGGAACCAAGCCAATTTCATCTTTCTTCAAACCCAGCAAAGCCAGTCCTGGAGTGGGTGGGAGGGAGGCTGGGAGTCCCGCTCCACACAGCGCCCACTTTCGTCCTGTGCTCTAGGAGCCCCTGAACTCGGCCTGGAAATGCTTCTCCGTCACCCCAGGCTCAGCTGTCTCCTCTCTCCAAGGAGATTTCAGCCCCAACGGGGAGGTAGGGTTGGGAGTGGGGGTTCCAAACCCCATGGCAAAGCTACTGCTAGGCAGTTTTAAGGTAAATGTTAGCATTTCTTACTTGAGCTGCGCCAGACCTAGACTCCTCATCACCAGCAACTGTCTTCATGCAACTTTGGGCAGTGGTGAGATGAGGGCCCAGGAGCGTTTCCAGGAGGTCTGCACCCACTGCGGGTCACTGTGCATGCTCAGCAAGGCTGCAGCAGCCTCCGGTGCTGCAGCAGCCTAGCAGGAAGTGAGAGTTCCAAGAAAACCAAGATGGCACAGGACAGGACCCTGAAGCAATTGGAGACCTCGGTGCTCAGACCAGGCGAGCTGCGGGGGCACAGGAGAAAGACCAGGGACTGGGGCCACCTTGGGAGGCGCCTGGGGTTGACGGTGTACACAACCTCAGCAACAAAATGATTTTCTCTAGGGAAAGAAAAGAGGGAGGGGGGAAAAGGACAAAGAAAGACATTCCATGAGCGTGAACAGACAGGGGAGGGAATGTGGAGGGGCTCTGGGCTGCAGACCCAGCAGCAGGCGTGGCCTCTCCACCTGTCCTCTCGCTGGTGGGCTGGTGGGCCATGGGTGTCTTGCGGATCCGTGTGATGAGTGCGAACTTGGACCTCTTGCTCATGCTTCCCCCGTGGTGCAGCGCACGAAGGCTAACAGCCGGACATCGTCTGTGAATTGCTGGATGAAGCGCTGATACTCTGAGCCCGGCTCACCAGGGACAATGGT
This sequence comes from Capromys pilorides, assembly GCA_004027915.1. Lineage (NCBI taxonomy): Eukaryota > Metazoa > Chordata > Mammalia > Rodentia > Capromyidae > Capromys > Capromys pilorides. The sequence continues at coordinate 46,512 of PVKN010000935.1, forward strand.
GGTGTCATGTATGAAAGTCACCCACCGCCTAACTGTAGTCGCGCACCTGGTTGTACGCCTCACAACATGCCTCCTTCCCAATCTTAGGGACCATAGCTGGGAACTCTGCCCTGAGCGGCCAAGCGCAGCACTAGGATTGCAGGCGTGCCCCACCATGCTTGCTTTCGGGGCCAGCCAGTGCTGACACAGCATGCTGTACCAGGGATTGAACTTGGGTCCTTGCACTTGCCAAGCAGGCACTTAGAGTGCAGAGCTATCTCACGAGCTCTCTATGGGTTTCATTGCATTAAAATACCACATTTTATCTGTCGATTCACTACGAGTAATCTTTTGGGTTGTTTCTAATATTTTTCTGTGCAGTCCAGAAGGTGCCTCCTTAAGTGAAAAAGTCACAACTATATTCATATTCAGTCAGATATGTTTGGTAATATAAAAATTTTCCTCCCAGTTGCTTTACTAATTTGAACTCCTACCAGCAATGTATTAGAATCACCTTTGTTGTACATCTTCACCAACACTTAGAATTTTCAGGGTTTTTACTGTTGTGCCAGTCTGGCTGTAGTGATCTCGTTGACTTTTTTTTTGTAGTATCAGGAATCAAACTCAAGACCTTACTTGTGCCAGGCAGGCACTGTTAAGCTATATCCCCAGCCCAATTTCATTGTTATCTCTCAGATTAAGAGAAAAACTTGTTTTTCATTGCATATTTGTATGGTTTGGGAGATGAATATTTGAAAATGTAATGTGCATAGCTCTTTGATGAGGAGCTAACATTTTATTCTGCCTGTGGATGGAAGGTGGTAGGGCTTGGGCCTAGACTGTTGACTATTTGTAAAGAGACAGGCATATTAGGGAATGTTGGGACAGGTGTCCCACCACCTGTGGGAAGAGAACCGTTGTCACCTTGAAACCAGTGATGGGAGAAGCTAAAGTCCTGCCTTTCTTGCAACCTGGACTTTTGCCAAAAGGAGATGGGGCTGCAGAGAAAACAAAGCCAGAAGAGGATTCCCTAAGGGTAAGAATGAGGACGCACAGTCTTAGGAATGGTCGTTTTCTTCCTTATCATCTCTGTCTTGGTGAGATATATACTTTTCTTGTTTATTCTACTGAGTTTAGAGATGATGCTAATAAGAAAAAGAAGGTAATGCTCATGTGCAGGACACTTATATGCTATATTCTAAGAACTGTGCTTTTTCTTTTAAAAAAATATGTATTAATTCCTTATGGGACAGGTGTTGTCTCAAGAGACAGAGTCACTGGAGGTTTATATGCAGACAGCCAGACTCCAGAGCTCTTATCATTGTGCTGTATTGTTAGCCTGGCTCAGCTAAGCCCAGAGGCTTGCCTAGGCTGGGGTGGGAGAGAAACAGGAGTCATGGTGTGGAGAGGACGGTGGAGAACAGAGAAGCCCACAGGGAAGATTCCTGAGGGCAGTTGCCCCATCCCAGCAGACAACCTGTTCTGCAAGTCCTCGGGCTGTCTCTCCTATGTGTCATGGGCCCATGTGGGATGCTGGGGAGAGAGCTAAAAGTCTCAAAAGAGACCTAATGTTGTGAGGGAGAAGCATAATAAAGAAGAAACTTTAGCAAGAAATAAAATAAATTTAAAAATTAGAATAACACAGAAGGGAAAAATATTCAGAAAAAGGACCTAATTTCCCTAATACCTTATTTAATTTGCCTCAAGGGAGATCCCTTTGAGATGACATTTGAGCTTATACTTGAAGGGTAACAGGGAGATAGCTGTGTCCCAGTTTGGAGAAAGAGGCCACATGGAAGGAATAGCAGATGCAAAGTCCCCAAGACAGGAAGGCAGTTGGTGTAGTTTATAAACTCCCAGAAAGCTAGTGTAATTAGAGTGGAATGACAGAAGGGTGGAGCTGTCCAAAATGAAGCTGGGGGTAGGGGTTGGCCAGTCTTGCTGCTGCTTTGTGCTGGGACCAACATACAGGTCTCTGGCCTGCATGTCTACATAATCTCCAGGGAGTGCATGAAATTTTTCTTGCTTAGCCTTAAGGACCAGGTGTTAGCATACTCCTAAGTGACTTAATGTTACCACCTGGTCTGTGAAAGAGGGAGGTTGGAAAGCTCTTGCCATCTGTCCCTAGAAAATTGGAACGACTAGGGCTGGCCAAATAGCTCAGTGGATTAAAGCACCTGTAAGCACGCACAGGGGCTAGGGATTCAATCCCTGGACCAGAGGGCAATTGAGACTGGGCATGGTGGTGCACACCTGTAAGCCCAGCTCTTAGGAGGCTGTAAAAAGGCAGATCACTATGAGTCCGATCTAGTAGTGAGACCCTGAACACCCTGTAGACCCTTCCCTTAAAAAAAACCAAACAAACAAACGAACAAAAAACACAACTTTGGGGCTGGGGATATAGCTCCATAGAATAAGCACTTGCCTGGCAAGCACAAGGTCCTGAGTTCAATCTCCAGTCCCACAAAAAGAAAGAAAGAAAGAAAGAAAGAAAGAAAGAAAGAAAGAAAGAAAGAAAGTAAAAAAGAAAATTGGAACAAGAACTTGGAAGCTGCATCATAATACCTCTCGGTGGCTGCCTCAGGTGAGTTGAGAGGTCAGAAGGCCTCACATACAGGGCATGGGGAGAAGACAGCACCTTAAACTAAACACATTTCCACAGTTAAATGGCTGCACCAACTGTGGGGTATCCATACTACAGATTACTACTCATCAATAAGAAGGAGCAAACTTGATATAAGAAACATTTTGGATTAATGTCCAGAGAATTATGCTGAGTTTTAAAAGCAAATGTGAAAAAGATTATATAATGTATAATTTTATTTATATCCTACTTTGAATAATAATAATAGAGCTGGTGAGATAGGTCAGCAGTCTAAAGCACCTGCTTAGGGAAGCTTAGGCAACCGCGGTTCAATCCTTGGCACCAGCACAGGGTCTTACTATGTAGCTCAAACTCATAGTGATCCTCCTGTTTTCAACCTCCCCAGCGCTGGGATTACAGCCGTGCACCATCATGCCCAGTGGCTGCCTCAGCATGGCCAGGGGAGGGGTCAATGCAACATGTGGTACCTGAGATCGAACCCTGGTCTCTGCCTAAGCAGGTGCTGAGCTGTCTCACTGGCCTGGTGGTAGGGAAATTGATACAACATCTTTTTATTAGAATTATTCAGTATATTGATGGTTATGGTGATAAAGATGATAAAACCATATAGAAGTTAAAGTATGTGTGTGGATATGTGTGAGCATATGTAAAACTGGGGAAATCTGAACAAGGTTGCTGAAATATGTCAGTGTTGATATAGGGTATATCTCTTAGAACTGCATGTGAATGTATAATTATCTCAATAAAAATTTCAATTAAGAAGTAAAAGTTGGCCAGGCATTGTAGCACATGCCTGTAATCTCAACACTCAGAAGCCTGAGGCAAGCGGATTGTTGGGAGTTCAAGGCCAGGCTGAACTCTGTAGTGAGGCTCTGTCATAATAAATAAATAAATAAATACATACATACATACATACATACATAACTAAATAAATAAATTTGGAGCTGAGTATGTTGGCACATGCCCATAATCACAGCACTCTGAGAGGCTGAGGCAGGAGGATCACATGTTTAAGACCAGCCTGTACAATTTAGTGCCTCAGTATAAGGCCCTGGGTTCAATCTCCAGTACTACAGGAAATAAAACAGAGCGTTGAGTAGAACATTAGACATATTTGCATTTTTTTTCAGTGATGATACATTTAATATCAAGATGTTAGGGCCAGCCAAACAGCTCAGCAGACTAAAGCACCTGCAAGCAGGCACAGGGGTGGAAGTGGGGTGAGGTGGTTTGGGGAGTGGGGGGTGTTGATCCCCAGGCCTGCAGTGCTGGGGCGCGCTGAGAGGGCAATTAAGACTAGGCGTAGTGGCCTGCACCTGTAATCCCAGCTTTTGGGAGGCTGTAAACAGAAAGATCACTATGTTGGATCAAGTAATGAGACCCTGAACACCATGTAGACCCTTCCCTAAAAAAATACAAAAAGAAAAAAATGTTTAACACACAGTCCCCAGAATAATGAACACATTCCCCCATTAGTATCAAAGAAAATGCTCTTTTTTTCTTTTTCTTTTTTTATGTATTTAGTACAGGGTTTATAGGGACTTGCTATACAGATTGGACTCATAGTGACCCTCCTGTTGTGAGCTTCCCAAGCGCTGGGATTACAGGCGCGCACACACCACCACTCCCAGTCTCAGTCACCATCTCAGCATGACCCAGGGGCAGGGCCAGTACGGCATGCTGGATGGAACCCCAGCCACTGTGTTCTGCCTGAACAGGTGCTTTAGTCTGCTGAGCTATCTGGCCGGCCCAAAAATGCTCTTTTAAAATGTGCCTGATACCAAATGTATATACAGTGTGACTGTTGAATTGGGTGGGGATTTCATTAAGTTCACTACTAAAAAATAAAAATTAAAAAAAAAAACAAAAAATGTAGTGAGTTTCAGTTTAGCTAGTATCCTTGTACAATCTAGTTGTGACATGAATATTTATAATACTTTGAATAGTTTAAGCCTGAAATTTGATATCATACCTTTGCATTTGTACAGTCCTTAGTTAAAATTACTTATAGTTTTTTCAGTCATTAAAAGAACCATTGACTCATTAACTTAGGCCTAAGCTAAATAGTTAAATGTTTATGCTACTTGTGTTGACATCTGTTATTTAATTCTCCCTTGACTCTTATGAGTGGTTCTTAAATAAAACCCTTTCAAGGCAAAATTCACCTTATTTGAGCTTTGACTTAGCAGTTCAACAACAATCATGTAGTCCACAGTCTTATTCATCAAACGATGCCTCTAAGTCACTGTGCGCAAGATTGAGAGCAGTATATCTTCCATTTCACTGGACTTTTACATGTTAGATTTATGATTTAACATCTCTTAGGTTTCAGCGGCCAGTGAGATGGCTCAGCAGTCTAAAGCACCTGCTTAGGCAAGCTTAGGCAATTATAGGGACCGTGGTTCGATCCCCAGCACCACATTCTGCACCAGTCCCACCCCCAGGGCAGTCTGAGCCAGCCATAAATAAATAAACAAACAAATGAAATAAAAATAAAATCTCTTAGGTTTCAATCTTCCAGACTATCTGAAGAAGGAGTGTGCCACAGACTAAAGACTTCCCCTTCTCTTTCTCTTCCTCCTCTTCTTCCCCCCACCCCCTTCTTTAGGACCTTGCACTTGATGGGGAGGTGCTTATTCCACTGAGTGATATCCCTATCCCTCTATTTTCTTCTAACAAAAACATTTCTTGAGTGTCTATGTGTTCTGGAAGGGGAAGTTTTTGAAGGTGGTTTCTTCAGAATAGTCTGATGGCTCAGGACTCTGAAACAAGGGGAAGCTGACACACGAAGTTTGTCTGGTAAGTTTGACATTAACCATTACAAGCCAGACAGTGGCTTTTTTGGCTCAAAAAGTGCATCTTTTTGCACTTAGGAAAATGAGTACATGGCTGTATGACCACTGCTTTCTCAGAGTAGACTGTCGGAAGTTTGCCTGGGGAGTGTGACTGGGGAAGTTTACCTGTCAGGACTCAGTTCTCTGGGGCTTGTGCCTATTTGTCTTTAATCTGTCCCAGTCACCTTTCATTTTTAGGAAAAACAAGTGGATTGTTAAGTGCACCACCATTGATCTTGACCAGGCAACACTCAGTTGCTGGACTTGCTTAAGATACTGGACTTCGGGCTGGCCAAATAGCTCAGCAGATTAAATCATCTGCAAGCAGGCACAGTGGCCAGGGTTCAATCCCCAGCGTGCCATGCTGGTCCTACCCCCAGGGCATGCTGAGACAGCAGAGGAGACTGGGCTTGGTGGCATGCACCTGTAATCCTAGCTCTTGGGAGGCTGTAAACAGGTGGATCACTACAAATCCAATCTAGTAGTGAGACCCTGAACATCCTGTGGACCCCCCCTTAAAATACAAGAAAGAGAAAAAAAGATACTGGACTTGAGTACTGCACTCTGGCATCTCTAGTCCCTTAGTTGCTTAGTGGCCTTACAAGAATGTTTTCCTTGTGTACATATCTTACTGCTGCTTCGCTAGCTTTTCTTTAGACTCCCTTACACCAATTATATTATTTGAATTAAGATCTGTGTATTTGACAATTTAAAGCTTGACTATATGCTTCATTTTGCTTCTATCTTAAAATTAACCCATTTTGTGCCATAACTTTAATGTCTTTTTTATTCAATTGAACATTATTTTTTGAAGGTCCTTGTTGGTCTTCCTGAGTCCTCTGCATACCCCGGCACCACCAGTCACCCAGGCCAACGCTGCACTGTCTGCCTCTGAACCCAACACACTCCTCCCACCCACTTTATTTGCAGGTTTTGTTACCACAAAATGGCGCTGTGGAAGGGAACTGAGATATTTATAATAATAAAAATTTTAATTCATAAAACTCAGAGGACCATGCTTGAGGAGCCTCTTATCCTTCAGTTCGCAAAATCCAGCTTCACAAGAGGTTGAACCATACGCCCTGTGATGTAGGAGGAAGCAGGGTCACCTATAGGATACTCAGAAGAAAGACGTAGCTGTGCTGGACCCATTAGGTGGGCTTCCCCGCTTAACTTTTGGAGCCTCTCTCTACCTCTCCACTGCCAAATTGACTGTCCATGACTGCCAGAGCAAGTGCAGAGCCTCAGCTCACCCTGCTCCTTCCATTCCATCTCTAGTTGGTCTTCTTCTAGCGACAGTTTTGCCTCCATGTTCCATTCCACTAGGTGGGGTTCCATCTCCTCCCTCAAAGGCCCTGTATTCTTTGTTATTAAATATGTGTCTTGGTGCCTGTCTCCCTTCACCAACTGTAGACTCCAGTTTTGGAGGATTGAAGAATGTTGTTTGTTATGATGAACTAAATGGGACACTGGCCCAAGGTGGGCCAAGCCCATCCAGGTCCTGGCACCTAGGTTTGGCCTCAGCTGTGGCACTGGATTTGTGAGGGTGAGGTTGCTATAGTCTAAGAAGATCCTGGGACTTCCCTTCCATATGTTCGGCCTACTAGGACCTCTAATTCAGAGTATTGGTTTCCCCAGACACCATCAAAAATTCTTCCCACAGAGTGACAGATACAAGGTGTCTTCACCACAGTACTGCAGCCTCTTCTCTTCACACTGTTGACATTTTTGAAGACAGGATCTCACTATGTAATTCAGAGTGGTCTTGAACTCACTGTGTAGACTGGGCTGACCTCAGATTCATGGTGATCTTTCTGCCTCAGCCTCTGGAGTGCTGGGATTATAGATAGGGACCACCACACGTGGTCCATACTCTTGACTTCTTACCAGGGGTTAAACACTGTATTTCCATTATTTTTCTCAGCATTATTATGAGGCAAGTACTCTGTATATTCAGTTTCCAGAGAAGGATCCCAAGGTGAAAGGACTTGCTAAACGTCACTTATTTTACAAGTGACAGAGCAAGAATTTGAAGAGACAGCCTTAACTTTTCCAGATTCAACCTAATATATGCAAGTAGAAAACTGAAAAGGAAGCATTGCCTGTTCTTAACAAATTAATGATAATATTGTCATAGTGTTTGTTTTAGATCAGGCTCAATTCTTATATACATTATATTATAAATCTATATCCCAATAGAATGGAGTAAGGTTATGCCCATGTTGTGATGAAAATTGAAGCTCCAAGAGGAAAAGAGACAGGCTTGAGGTCACATAGCTAGTCAGGCAGTCTGGTCCTCTTCTGAGGTCTTCTCCCCAGACTTCCATACATAGGCCGCTCTGGCCCTTCACTCCACCCTGTCTAACTATGTCCATTGCACCTCTTTCATCTATATTCTTAGCATAGCGTGGAGCCTGGAGTTGGACCACACTATCTAAATGGTGACCCCCCTATGAGTATATCTTCTACCTAGTGTGTTCTTTAGCTTTTTCTCTCCCAGATGCCTAGCAGAGAGTCCCTGATGGGCCCATCATCCCTATCTGTGTAGGCCCAAGTGTGTGCAGCCTGTGTAGTACAGAGAATAGAGCCAGCAGGAAGTCTGTACCTGGTCGGGAGGCCAGCGCACAAGGGGAGGGTGTGACTGTGTGTCTCTGGGATAAGTGGTTCTGGAAGCTGATATGAACAGCAGCAACTGCTAGCATTATCTGGGCTCTAAGAATAACTTGGGCTGAAAATTGGAAGCTGTGACCACAGAAAATGACAGGAGCTTGCATTCTCTACTTCTGCTGCTTGGTCTGGAAGCTGGGGAACCTTTCTGCTGGCTTACTATTTGTTTTGGGTGGTTCTGAATGGGTACACTTGTCCTTCATTGGGCTGGAGGGAAGCAGGAACTAGGAGTCAGACCTACACAAAGGCAGTGAATCCACATTCCGGGGACTGGCCATTGTCTGGGCCCCTCCCCACTGGCCCAGCATGGCAGCTTGTTTTCTCAAGGACCATTTGGAAGTGGCCATTATTCACTTAGCAAAAACTTGAAAAATAGGTTATACATACACATGGTTAAGAAGTTCAGATGCCTAAGAGTATATAAAGGGGAAAAAGTTAGTCTCCTTCCTTTCCCTGACCCCTTGCCATCAACCACAGTTACCAGCATCTTGAATGACTTCCAGAGAGGTAGTCTGTCCATAGATGAATATGTAAATACACAAATCTCTGCCTCACATTTTTACACAGTTGATAGCATATATCATTTTTTTCTGCTCACCAATTTTTTTTTAAACCCTGGAAATCAAACCTAGGACCTCATACGTGCTAGGCAAGTGTTTGAGCACTGAATCACACCCCTATCTTCTCACTTATTTTTTGGATATTTCTTTTTTTTTTTTTTAACTTTATTTATTTATTTATTTGTTTGCTCGTTGTGTTTGTTTGTTTCTTTATTTATTTATTTTGTGGCTGGCTCAGCCTGCCCTGGTGGTGGCGCTGGCGCAGCATGTGGTGCTGGGGATCGAACCGCAGTCCCTGCAGTTGCCTGAGCCTTCCTAAGCAGGCGCTTTAGACCACTGAACCATCTCGCCAGCCCATATTTTTTGAATATTTCATTTTGTACATATATACATATATTTATTCATTGTTTTTTTCAGATAGGATCTCACTATATAGTGCATGCTGACCTTGAACTCACTACGTAGCACAGGCTGGCCTTAAGCTCATAGAGATCCTCTTGTCTCAGCCTCCTGAATGCTGGGATTACAGATATGCACCACCGTGCCAGGTTTAGAATGTTCTGTTTTAGAAATAATAATTTATTAGATTGGGTGTGGTGGTGCACACCTATAATCCCAGTGCTGGGGAGGCTGAAAATAGGAGGATCACTATGAGTCTGAGCTGTGTAGTGAGACCCTGTACCACATACGTAAATAAATTTTTAAAAAGAAAGGAAAAAAAGTAATTTATTGAGTCACCACTTGTCCCAGGCACTATTCTAAGTACTTCATGTGTTTTAACTCATAGTATTTATTAAAGTGCTCAGAAGTAGGTACCATTTATGAGTGTCCATTATTAAAAAGTAATTTTCCAATATTTCTGGCTGATAAGGGCATAAGACCCAGTAATGAGGCGCTCTGCATCACTACTCTAGCCTGCCTTTCAAACGAAAGTCACATCCCTCCACACCATGCCTCCCTCTAAGGGCCAAGATAAAGAAATGTATAATGCACTTACCAGTACCAGGCTGCGGCCAAGGTACAGCAGAGCATAAGAAAGACCAGTTCTCTACCCTCATGGAACTGACACCCCAGTGCCCATGAGTTTTGGTTAACCAAGGCAGGAAGAACAAACCCACATGTCTCACACTCAACTGCCCATGTGCAAGTCTGCAGCTCATACATACCCTGTTCCCTTACCCACTGTTCTACAGTTGTACAGCCTCTGAGCTGGAAGGCCTTAGAACCCAGAGCCCAGAGTTACAGGTGAAACATGAGGTTCTAGTCAGAGGTGGCTGCCTATGAGAGATCACTGTGTAGCTCTGGTGAGCCTTGTTCCCTGCCCCCCGCCCCCACCGGGATCCATTTAAGCAGGGCTGTAGAGACTGTCTCTAATCCGAGGCCCAGCTATTATTTGAAGTTGGGAACAATTGAAGGGCAGGGGAGCTATAGATAGAGCCACAGCTGCTGTCACCTGTCCCAGCCTGGGCACTGGTCCCGAGCATTGTCTACATTGGGGCATTCTAAGAGTGAGAGGTGGGAGGTGGGTCCAGCTCAGCTCAGCTCAGCTCTGCAGAGTTAGAGACCAAGAGAGAAATACAGCCTTAGAAGGCAGAGAGAGATAAGGGACTCCCTCCCACCCAGAGATCCAATGGAGTCTCCTTGGAGTAGGGGCAGAGACACAGCTACTGAAACAATGAGAACCTAAAACAAAAGTTGGTCACACAGATGCAGCAAATCAGAGACCTAGACCAGAACCAGTGATTGGGTCAGGACACCTCAGTCCAGCATAGGTCTTTCTGTCCATTCCTTTGGGATAATGACATCTGCATATTTCTTTCTAGGGTAACCACACCCTAGAACTCTTCAGGGTACAGTCTGAGAGACCCTTGTGAGCATTCTGAAAGGCCCCTGGTGTCTTCAGGAGCAGGAGGTTGCGACACTGCATCTAATCATATCTTTAATTCACTGTGGCTTCTCCCTCTGTGCCTCAATTTCCTTGACTGTTCCTTGACAGTTGCCTTGCACAGTCACTGAAAGTCCCTCTCATTCTCTGACGCTGTCAGGACATTGTCCCTCATGTGTCTAGCCTCACTTACTGCAGCTTAGGCCACTATTCCCTCCTTTGTTTGCCCTTTATGGGGATGGGGGACAGCTGGTTCCTCACCCCCTCTCCCCAGTAACCTTTTAGCCATAAATCCATGCTGAGGCGTCTCTCCTCCGGATAAACAGCCTTGATGCCTTTTGGCTGCCCTCATCCTATTTTCTGCTTGAAGTATCGGAGCTGGGGCCCACTCGAGCCCTCTGCAGCTGCCCAGAGCCCCAGGAGGGGGACAAACCTGGGACAAGCAGGGGCCCAACCACCCCCAGGGTGCCAGGCCCCTCTTGAGGCCTCACCACTTTGCATGTGGACTGTTAAGGCAGCCTCCTCCTGAGCAAGTCTTCCTGCCACCGGTCTCGCCCCTTCAGTCCATCCTCCACACCAGCTGCCACAGAGATCCGATGAACACATAAATCTGACCACTGTCAGATTCCTTACTCAGAGCTCTTTGATGAAGAAAGAAATAAAAATGCCTTTGATGGTGCCCCAACTTCTGCAGGGGGAAGCTTCAAATCTTAATCTAGCTTTTGAAGCCTTTCATAATCCAGTCCCAATTGTCCAGTCCAGCCCCACCTCTTGTAATCCCTCCCGCTCTGGCCCACCTCAGCTGGTGGTGCCTCTTCCACCTTGAACTTTGAGTTCAAGCTATCTGTCCCCTCTCCTCCTTTTAGTGCCTGTACCAATCCAGGCCTACCAGTTCCCACCTGAATGACCCAGCAGCCTCTTAAGCTGCTCTGTGCCCAGTCTCTTGTCCTTTCCAACCCATTCTCTACACAGTAGCCAAGTGATCATTATTAAACTTCGGGCCTCTTGTTTTCCTGGCCTAATAAGTTCTCTTGCAATCAAATCCACTCCCTTTCCAAGTCCTTCAAGACTGGGAACAACCTTGCAGACCCATCTACTTCTCCACAAACCTTACACTTCTCCCTTCGCTTGCCATTGTACATCATCACTGTGACAGTACCTCAGATATTCCTTCCCTAGAACCTTAGCCTGCTGGCTCCTTCTCATCCTTCTGGCCTCACTTCAGATGTTAGCTCTTCAGGGTGTCCTCCCTGAGCCACCTGAGTAAGGCATTCCTTCCCTTACCCTACAGAGCACTGTTCTGCTTATTTTCATTGCAGAATCTCTGCAACCTTTCTTTGCCTTTAAAAAAACATATTTGCTTCTATCTCTTTTGCTTCCCAAAAGAATGCCAGATCTTTGAGGGAAGAGACCTGAAGTCATGCCCTGTCACACCAGTCTGAATGTCCAATGTGCTTTTGTTCTTTAAACAGGGCAGTTCTAGAGCCATTTGGGGGTGGGGGGATCTGTGTCAGGCTATATGGTGAGCACACCATTCTAGAATTAGACTCACACTACATTTTGTATAGGCTTTCTAAAGGTCCTGATTCTTTAGCTGCTTGGGTCCTGGACAAGAATCCCTGTATTCTAAGCATTTTTAAAAAACAGAATTTTCACTGAGGCATTATTGTATTTCTTTGTAGTTCATCCTTGTTTGTATTTTTAAATTTATACATACAAGAGAAAATTTTTTCAAACTGAAAGGATGAAATGAACATGTGAGTGGATTGAAGGATGGAAAGCTGATGGGAGAGTAAATATTAACAGCAAGAAGCGACATGAGTCCCGCAGTAAACAAACGAAAGTACAGAGGGAAAGAATAAAAATAGAATTAAAATTAGCTTTTCTTTTTGTTTCTTAAAGTTTTAACTGTAGTCCAGCAATAATAATAAATTTAAGACTATAATAATAGTTTACTTTTGTCTTCTGTTTCACTTGTGTTTTACTCAACCACAAAGAAATACAATAATGCCTTGATGTAAAACTGCTACTGTTTGTGAAAATTTCAATTCACAAAGAAAAGCTTTTGACAATATTTTGCTTCAATCTTCGAATTCTGCAAACATCCACACAGCCATGCCTGCCACAAAACACTAAAACAACTATTTTCCTCAAAGTTTAAAGCAAATAGGCACAGTGTGATACTGAATATTTCACTCAAAATAGATACAAATGTGGGAAATGAGCTTGAAGTCATCTCAATAAAGGACCACACAGGAATAATTAAGATTTTATACAGGGGCTCGGAGAAATAGCTCAGTAGAACAAGCACTTGCCTGGCAAGTGTAGGGCCTGAATTTAATCCCTGGTCCCACACACACACAAAAAAAAGATTTTACACAACAACAATTATTGATCCCTAATAATGAAACTTCTAAAAG